>BGNK01003133.1:0-82124 GCA_003297005.1 Symbiodinium sp. clade A Y106 | reverse complement strand
CCCTAGTCATGAGTTGGATTTTATAGACCAGCGGCATGGCTGGCGGTGTCGGTTTTGCCGGCGGTGTTTGAAGCCGCATAGTCGTGAGGCTGCCTGGTTTCGGTTGTCGCGGGTTTGTCATAGGGCCTAGGTCTTTGGAGTTGTACGGCTTTGCTGAGTATCCAGTTAAAAAAATAACAGCCAAAGACTGGTACTACCTATAGTATCCATTGTAGTTCCTTTTTTTGGTTAGACCAATTTTATAGTTAGGATCCTATAAGGTAACCCCAACAAGGAACTACAATGGATACTATAGGTAGATTTTAGGGTCTAGTAGCCAGGACTGTGATTCGCTTGAAGCCAGGTTTAGGCCTTTCTCCTGCGTGCGGGCGGTTTCGGAAGCTCTTCATGCGAGTTCAGCACCCTGGCAGTAAGCCTGGGGGATTAATACAAACGGCAACTCCTACCTGTACTGAACTTAGACCCCCAGCAAAAATTGAAATTTTAGCTGTTTCTCAGGGATTATCGGATCCAAAAATTAAACAGACTTTTTCTAAGTACCCCGAAGCTACACCTTGCACAATAAATCCCGAAGTCTAGATACGAAGCCCGATGCTTCGTCAAGGGTCGAAGAACCACAACTCGGACTTCTCTAGTTGGGGCTTTTAAAGCCTTTGAAAAATATTAGTAAATAAGATCCTCTTAAGCCCAATAAGGGAAAATATAAAATGTCCGAAAGCCCTACCTAGTTCTGGCTAAAACATCCTCAACCCTATTGACTCCCCCCGTTGAACCCCACCATGGGCTTCAAGGAGCCCCCAAAACCCTAAACCCTAAACCTAATCTCTAATCCCCAAACCCTAGCCTAAACCCCTAAACGGCCCTAAACCTTACATTAAACCCTGAACCGCTAGATGGAAACCCTAACCCTTGAGGCTTATTAGGCTGTACAACCACAAAACCCGAGGTCGCCCGGTTGCGAACCAGGGCTAGAAGGTTGCGGGCAACGCTGACTGCTCGCAAGAACCAAGACACCAAAATTCTCACGCACACACACACACGCTCTCTCTCTCTCTCTATATATATATACACACATACACACACACAGATATATATATATATATACATGTATTCATTCTCAATCGTAAGGAGGCCTACAACTTGATCCGAGTCTATCAACAAGCTCCAGTCGACGGTAGTTACATGGACAGTTAGCAATGGAATGCTACACAGCTACAGTCTGACTTGTGACCGTCACGTCGTCGCTTATCGACCTTGTGCACAAAAAATTCTGTAGACCTCGTGCAGCCCTACGCGATCCTGGTACAACACTTTTGAAACCATGCTAAGAACACTTCTCACCCCTACCGCCCCTGAAGAAGCACCTCCTCATCTCTGCGGGCACCAGCAGGTAGGATCCTAAGATGGGCCCAAAGCATCTGGATCCAATTTCCAGCGGGTTGAGTCGAGGTTTTGAGCCGTTTCTTGGTGTTAGGGACCAAACAAAGTTTCGTGAATTGATATATGGGTGGTTGTCAAAATTAGGGTCCCTTTTTGGGTCCCTAATATAGTACGGCACCTATTATTTAGGGTACCCAAAAAGGGACCCTAATTTTGACAACCACCCATATGGCTAGCATGCAGTCGTGCGCATGGCTGCTTCCTGCTAGAACCTGTACACGAAGCTCTATGCACGTCTGCCATGTGCACACGTGGAAACCCTCAAGTGGAGCACCATGGATCCTAAACCTGTAACCAATAAACACAAGCAAAGCCTTAAAACGAAAGCATCAACTTCACTAAGGCTGGGACGGTTGCTCTCCGTGATCACCGCAGCAAGCCTGAGAGGACTACAGTAGAAGCCAAAAAGTTGGAAACCCCGTAGCCTCAATCCTTAAGAGTAATGTATAGGGAATCCCAGCACTATTTGGCCTTAATCCGGTTTCCAACTTTATGGGGTTTACCGTACTGGGCATTCGTTCGGAGTTGAGCACTACCACAGGCGTTGACAGACATGGGTGGGGATCCCAGGTTTGCGGCTTAGGTCTGAAAACACTGCCATAATACCTATAGTCTCCATTGTAGTTCCTTTTTGGGGTTACCTTATAGGATCCTAACTATAATATTGGTCTAACCAAAAAAAGGAACTATGGAGACTATAGGCAAGAAGACATTAAGAAGTCAGAACAGCGTGACAATTCATGTCGCAATGGCATCATCAAGAAGGGCGACAAGAATGTGACCACGCAAACATGAAGCACGAAACCACAAACAAAGACCCCGCAGCCACAGATACCCAAAGCTCTAACAAATTGTACATGGGGCTGCACCCGAAACTTTAAATGAATTCAAGAACCCTACAGGCTGTAAGAACCTAAATATGGGGGTCTCCCCTGACTTCCAAAACCTAAACCCTAAACGTTAACCTCCAAGACTTTCAAGAATCCTTGAACTGGGTTCTTGTTAAGGGATTTTGTTTAAGTGACCATAATACGGAAACCCTACTATTTACTATAGATCCCTATTATGGTAACTTAAATTAAATCCCAAAACCTAAACCCTAAACGTTAACTTCCAAAACTTTCAAGAATCCCCAAGCCCAAAACCCTAAACCCTCTATAGATCCCTATTATGGTAACTTAAATTAAGTTCTACACCCTAACCCTAAACCGTTCCTTAAGAAGAACCCCAAAATGGGGCCTCTCGGGCCGGAGGATGTCAATGAAGGCCTGTCCTTCCCTGTAAGGCAGCTCTTGTGGCAGCAGATACTTGCCTGGCCATTCTCAGGGCTTTAGGGTTTAGGGTTTAGGGTATGGGGTTTAGGGTTTAGGGTTTAGGCTTTAGGGCCTGGGCTTAGATTTTGTTGGGACGTTGGGGTGTACCGCTTTTCGGGGGTTCGGAGTTCAGAAGCTTGAGAATCTGGTACCTACCTGCACAGAGATTCGGGCTTCAAGTGCCTGCCTGCCGTCTCCACTGTAGCTCCTTCGTTGGGTTCTGTCGTAGGATCCTACATATAAGATGGTCTAACCAAAAAAAGAACTACCTTGACATTGGAGATTATAGGCAAGACTGTCAAGGGTCTACGGCTTCTCCGGCTTATCGGACCTGCGGCTTTTGTAGCACCCTGAACTGAAGCCTAAACCCCTAAACCCTAAACCCCTAAACCGTAAACCCTAAACCCCTAAACCCTAAACCCCTAAACCCTCAACCCCTAAACCCTCAACCCCTAAACCGTAAACCCGAAGCCTGAAGCCTAGGAACTCAAATCTCCTGTAACCCCAGGATGAACAACCCAAACCCAGAGAGCCCAATACCCCTTAATTAAGGAATACCTAGGGCTCCTTAAAGGGATCTATAGGGGTTCTTTAATTGAATTAAGGGGCAACAGCTTCAGCAAGAATCGTCTTCCGGTCCCGACGAGCCTCTAGATCGATCTAGGAAAGGAAGCCCATCTATCATATTTTTCCAAGTGTAGGGTCGAGAGTCTAGGGTTTAGGGTTGAGTATGAAATCAAACATAACTGAACAACCTTCTGATATGCCCTGAGCCCTCAAGCGTGCTCGGGTCGCTTGCGTTCCTGTGAGGTTCGCCCGCGACGCTGAGGACCTCAGCTGACCGCTAGTGAAAGCTTTCGGGCTCAGGATGTGTGGGTTCTAGGTACGGACCAAACAAGTCCTCTAAGTTTGTTTCAGGTTTAGGGTGTACCTGTAGTCTCCATTGTGGTTCCTGGTCTTGGTTTAACACATTCTTCATTTAGGCTCCTATAAGGTAACCCCAAAAAGGAACTACAATAGAGACTGTAGGTAGGTTCTCAGGACCTGTAATATAACCAGATGCCCTGGCATCGGAATCATCCCTAAACGGAAGTTGAACCTTAAACCCTAAAGTCTATATGGGTCGTTGTCAAAATTATGACCCCTTTTTGGGTAGCCTAAATAATAGGTGCCGTACTATAATAGGGACCCAAAAAAGGACCCTAATTTTGACAACGACCCATATGGAAGTTGAACCTTAAAGCTTTCTAGGCCACAGTTCGCCCAGTGACGTTCTTTGCTTCGGCCTGAAAGGCTTACCTGGGACTTCCTGAACCCGGAATCCTAAACCCTTTACCCAACCCGGAACCTTGAAGCTTACAGGGGCCTAACTAATTAGAATAGGGGTTTGGAGCCCATTATACGATAATTATAATGGTGAAAACCCAAAAATAGTATAGGTAATTATTAAGCCAGCTGCTGGAAGGCAGCAGCTGGGATTTGCGATGTATGGCGTGCTTAGGCCACTACAGTGGGGCAGCGGTTTGGGCTACTGAGGCCTACCAAGGAATCAAAAGTGTAATGCTCCTCTGAACCATGTAAGTTTAGCACACCACATCGCCGTGGAATTGAAGGCTCAAACATCCTCGAAAGCTACCACGATTGCATTTTACGTAGGAAGACGGGCTGGGCTTCTAGGGGCTTCGAGTCTGAAACTTGTGATTTAGGGGCTTATAGGGTATGCATTGTGCAGGGCTCCAAAAGCAATGTCCTCGCAACAAAATCGAAGAGAAACGATCCTATCCAAACCCTCATGCAGGACCCATACGTCTAAGAAAGAGGCTCCCAATTAGATTAAGGGTTACTGGCCAAAGCACAACAAACATTCCCATTGGCTGGTCGGCGGAGAGCATATCCTGGTTCCCAGGGTTTTTTAGTGGGGATTTGAAGTGTTTGCGGTTTCTGAGGTGCAATGGGGCATCAGGTTTATGTAAGGGTTCCGGGTTTGGCGGTATTCGGGTTGGGCCAAGTCTTGCTTCTTGGCAGTCGTGAACTTCTATGATCCAACTGTGTGCCGAGCCGAATGAGAACCCTCTGCTTAACTTATTAACTGATCAAGCATGGCTGTGTACATTCCCTCAAAAAATTCCACCGATATCATCACACGCACTCAGGATAATTACTGACCTAGTTGCTCGAAACCCCCGACCGCTACACGCTAAAGCCAAAACACCTATATACATACCCTAGACGCCCTGAATCAGAGATATCTACATGGAGGCTTCCGCGCCTCGCGGCCGTCGTGCATCTTCCAGTAAGCTAGCTGCCTCAGCTTCCGGAGTGGGAGGGCCAGAAGTTCGCTTATAACCCTAAACCCTAAACCGATAGGTCACAACTGGTTTCATGGCTTGGAGGAATCGGGGAGGTTTTGGGGATTTCAGGTTGACGGATTTATGGCTCAATCCGACTCAAGTTCAGGGTTTACCTAGAGGCTCCCTAGTATTTCCTTTTTTGGAGTACCTTGTAGGATTCTATATATGAACCACAAAAAGGAACTACTATGGAGCCTCTAGGTAGGTTTAGGGCTTAAGGACGTAGGTTCGGGATTTAGCTCTAGGGCTGATTGGCTGACTTACCAGAGACGCAGCGACAGAAGGAATCCTGGTCTGCAGGGTTGGTTTATCTACGAAGCATGCTCGATAACCGGACCTACCAGCAATTTAGGAGAGATAGGGACTAGGGCCTAGGGCCTTGATTAAGAAACCTGTGGCTTTATTAGGGATCCTTATATGACCCTGCAAAATTGGGGTTACAGGGCCAGGGTTTCTTAGTCAGGTTCCTACATTAGGGCATCCGGTCTTTGTTGCCCAGATGCGATTCGCCCCCCATGGTTGTCGCTGCTGCTACATCAACGTCTGTGCGCAGCGCATAGCAAGAGCGTCGGATGCCTAAGACACAGATTTGAGGGATCAGGGTACGTGGAGGTTCAACATGGTCGGGTGGGTTAGGGTTTAACCTTGCTGTGTGGCTTACTTGCAGGATGCATAGCCGGGTACAGACGAAGCCATTGTAAATCCAAGGGGAGCTCCAATCATGGATTGGTTTCATCCGAGATCTATGCAGATTAGAATTTTTGACTTCGACTTAGGTCTACGAGGTATCACCGGGGCTGTAACAACCCAAAACCCTAAGCCGTCATCAAGATAACAGGTTCAAGCAAGCCGTACAGGTTTCTTCAGAGCCGTCGTTCGGAAAATCTCGAGACGCCGTTCTTGAGATTTGGGATTTAGAGTGTAGGGTTCAGGGTATTGGAAACGAATCTTGAGGTGTTGAGGCTTGCGCCTCCAGTAGGGTCCACCTGGGTGGTTGTCAAAATTATGGTCCCTTTTTGGGTCCTTATTACAATACGGCACCTATTATTTAGGGTACCCAAAAAAGGGACCCTAATTTTGACAACCACCCAGGACCTCGAGCCCTGAACCTCTCACGGTTCTTGCTGCGCTTCTACGACAAGCTCAAAAAAGTCTCACGAGCCACAGCACAAGAGTTGCATCCCCCTCTCCAAACCTTGAACCCACAACAGCACCTGTGCGAGTACAGCTCTTCCACCCCACGCTCCGAAACCAGTTAAAAGCAAAACACATGAGCTAGCTTGTCTCACACCGTTCGGGAGAGCCACCTGGCCCTGTATCACATGGCTATTTACGACAGCAACCTACTACACAGGCTAAATGCCCTAAACCCTAAACCCTAAACCGTCTTCTGCCCCACAAACAAGCCCTTCTCGCCCTGCCTAAACCCCTTAAAGAACCCTTATAGATCCCTTTAAGGAACCCTTAAAGGATCCCTTTAAAGGAACCCATAAACCCTCAACCCTGAACGCTAAACCTCGCAATGCGGTCGCAATGGCGCGAGAGTGCCCTGACCAGCCGGAAAGCCTGGCACTTTCAATGAAAGACGCTTCGAGTTTTTGCGGGTTTCGGGTTTATGGGTTTAGGGTTTAGGGCTCTTGGCTTAGGGTTTAGGGTTTAGTTAGGTTTAGGGTTTAGGGTTTAGTTAGGTTTAGGGTTTAGGGTTTAGTTAGGTTTAGGGTTTAGGGTTTAGTTAGGTTTAGGGTTTAGGGTTTAGGCTTCTCTTGACAGATACGTTGGATGCCGTTGGATCCTAGGACAAATCAAAGCCCTGAGCAACTCGAAAGCTCTCAACCTCCCGGCTTTCAAAACTCGCGAAATTTCATGCCTTAACCCCAAGGGTCCAAAGGACCCAATAATTAGGTACTCGGTTTTAGTATAGTAGTTATGTAGGTTAGGATTTGGGAGAGTATATGATTATTGGGTACTTGGACCCTTGGGGTAATTTAATATAGGGGCCTTGATGGTTGGAATAGGGTTTTGAATCCCAATATACTACACTTATAATAAGGAACCCCCAATCAGGAAGTAGGATATACGTGAAGTTAGCAAGTATACCTAGAGGCTCCATAGTAGTTCCTTTTTGGGAGTACCTTATAGGATGCTATATATGAACCACAAAAGGGAACTACTATGGAGGTTGTAGGTAGCCCTAAGCCCCGAATTCTGAAGCGAACAGCTCTAAAATGCACTAAACCCCCACCCAACCCTTAAACACTAGAGCCCTAAATCCAAAACAGGTAAGACCCTAAAACACCTCCCGCAACCCCCAAAAAATAACCCTAAACCCTAAACCCTAAGCCTAAATAACAACCCGCAATCGGAGCTATGGTTTTCAGGATGACCGGCCGGTGGTCGCAGAGCGCCAGCTCTTCTGCATGAAGCCCATAACAACCAATGAACAAAAAGCGTACAGACATACATACATGCATACATACATACATACATACAGGTGTATATATATATAATGTAAATCCTCATCACCATCAGCAGCAGAAGCGGCTACGACATCGATGGCCTCTCACTCAATCGCTCCCCATAGTCGTCTTGGCCGTGCATATTTCGAAGAAAACCTCACCTCTTCGTGTGGATCCAGAAGCGTACTTAAGCACCAAACCGCAGGCAATGCCTTGCCAAGCCAAACCGACTAAATCTCTCTGAAACTCCTCCCTCCCCGCCCCCCTCCAAAAAATCCAAAAGACCCTAAAACCACACAAAGCCCTAAACCCTAAACCCAAAGCCCTAAACCCCAAAACCCGAAACCCCAAAGCCCCAAACCCCTCAGCCCAAGGCCCTCGAAGCTCCGAGCCTCGTTGTCGCGGCTGAGCACCGGATCTTCGCACCAATGAGGCCCGGAGGCGCCCATCAAATGCCCACGCAGGCCGGTCTCAGGGGGGTTTCGAAGGGTTTCTATTATAAGGGCTTCTATAAAAAAATGGGCTCTGTATATCTATATCTATATCTATCTATATATATATAATATACAATATATACATATGGGTTTCTATGTTATAGAATGGCTCTGTACGAGTTTCTGGGGATTTCGAAGAGTTTAGGGGCTTAAGAGTTTATAGAAATTATGTATAGGGCTTGGGTCCCTGAGCTTTGACCGAAACGTTTTGACCGAGTCCTTCGTTTGGGTCGTGAAAACATACAGTTTGTTGCTGTAGGCTTCAGGGGTTTAGGCGTCTGGGGTTTCTGTAAGGGCTTCTATGAATACAAGATTCTAAGGCCTTCTGTAAGGGCTTCGAACTTCGAAGGGTTTCTATAATGGTTTCTACAATGCAAGGGATTCTGTACAAGGGTTTCTAGAATACAAGGGTTTCCATATAAGGCGTCCGATAATAAAAGGGTTTCTGCATAAGGGTTTCTATAATGAAAAGGTTTCTATATAACGGGACACGGGATGGATGATATTAGGGTATTCTATACTTTTTCTCTCAAGGTTGTGTAGAAGATTTGCCGAAGGCTTTGTAGAAGGGTTTCTAAGGATTCGCATAAGCGTTTCTTTACGGGCTTGGGGTTAGCATAATGAGCTCTGTGAGGGCTAGGGCTACTATAAGGGTCAGGGTCACTACTTACAAGGGTGAACAATTGGGGCCTCAATGATAAGAAGAGGGCTTTGGCAGAGGGGTGGGGTGGGGGGTATTTTAAAATATATTATTCTGGACTGTGACCATAAGGTCTGGAGAAGTATCTTTAAGTTTAGGGTTCCATGTAAGTGTGATGACCTCGGTTGGGCATAGGGTTTAGGATATAGGATTTGGCCTGGGAGGTGGTAGATAGATAGATAGACAGATAGGTAGACACAGAGATGCAACGATCGACAGACACATGGATAGAGGTTTAGGGCTTTTTCAATTACCTTGGGGTGAATGGCCGAGTCAAGGTCTTGAGGAGCGTTGCTAGGAGTTGTGCTGGTGTGTCAGAATCTTGCGCCTGTCCGGTTGAGAGGGTCTGACCTTTACAGTAGGTGTCAAAAACCACCTCCTCTCAGAAGGAAAGCACCAGGCGTGAGTTTAGGAGATACCTTCAATGCAAGAAGCAGGGCCAACGAACTTTAAAATTTTCCCAGGGAAGGCAAGTCAAGGCTTCAGACTTCTGCCGCTTTGCTGTATAACTGCATACGATGAACTTGTCACGAGGAACCTTCACTTAGGGTTGTTTGAACCCTGCTTCAACTCTAGAAGAACAGGGAGAGGCTACTGTACAGTTTTTCCATCCGTTGCTGAGGGCTTGGGATCAGGGCTCCGACTGCCCTCAATAAGCCTGAAAGCACGAGAAGACGTTTTGCAACGTATATGTGTACAATAAGGTGTATGTTTTGTATTATATAAGGTTCCATCCTGTAAGTTCGGGTTGCCTGATCGTTGACGCTCTCCACCGCGGAGCCCAGCACCAGGGGCCCTCCAAGGAACATATCCTGAAAGCAAGTCCGATGCTAGAACATGAAGGGTAAAACCCTCAATCTATCCTACACACTCATCCTGAACCCATCAATGTCCTCATTTCGTTCCTGCTTCGGAGGACATCTCGTTTCCCTGTTGCAATTGCTGTGCCAAGTCCTCGAAGTCAGTTTTCGTATGTTGGCTTTGTTGTTCGTGTGTCGGGCTTTGCGCTTACACTCTCGGGGTTGTAGGAACTTGAGCTTAACTATGTCAAAGTAAACTCCAAGCAGGGCCCTGACTGTCCACTGACGATTACTCCGCAGCCCTGTTCACATCACCAAAACAGTGGGAGAAATCCCAACAAGTCTGGGGGTTGCGGGTTTGGGCCCCGAAGCCCTCAACCCTTCGATCGCTGTAAGAAGGTTTATAGACCATACTCGACAGCCTGCACAGCAGATGTGGGGCCTAAAACCGTAGTAGAAGCTCTGAGCCCGAATCTATAAAGCAACAACGAGAGGGTGCTTTGTAATGACTGCGGTTTGGTTGGACCCCTTTGTGAGTCATTTTTGGGACACACAACATAGATACCCGCCTTCACGAGACTAACAAAGACTCCCCAGAATCGCCTGGTGCCAAAAGCCGCTATCAGCACGGTCGCCCAACGTCTGGGAAGGGGAGTCAGGTAGCAGCGCGGCTGAGCTTCAGGATTTGGGGTTCGTGTTAGGAGTTGCGACAGCAGGGCTCCGGGTTCCTTCATGTATCAACCTACTTCTGACCCTGTGACTCAACCCACTGATCCCATGTGTCGTCTGATTGCAAGCTTACATGCAGAGTTGGTCGCTCCTCTGGTCCCTAGGGATCCTACGACCTGGTGATGCGAACAGGGCTTTGGTGTATATTCGGACAGTACATTCGCAACGGGACAGAGGGGGACGATGTACCAAGGTTCAAACTTCCATATTGCCGTGGGAAGGACCAGACTTCTTACCTGGCACCCTTTCTCAGAAGCAATCAATGCGCATTTGAGGCGTCCTGACCCTGAGGGCCCAGCCAGAAGCGAACTCTTCGAACATCCCCTTTGTTCCTACTGCAGCTTTCAGAAGGGAGCCCGAGAAGAAAAGGGTGGCAGGCTACTGCCACTGCTAGGGGACGTGCCTTAAGATGTCGAAGATCTGTGACTCAAGAGTAAACCCTGCTTTTGCTGCAGTCGTGTCTCAAGCCCAAGAAGCTGAAATGAAACGCAGAAAGGTTTAGGACACAGGCCCCTAAACCCTACCTTCGAACTCTGGAACCCCTTAGATCCCAAACCGGAGCAAACATGACTTGGAGCCGCAAGAGACACTCCTCCAAAACACAGCGCTTGTAGACTCTCTACAGTTGTAGCACAATAATTATAGGGTTTAGGGTTTATTTTTTGTTGTTTTTGGGGTTTAGGGTTTAGGTACCCTGAACCTATCCCTTAAATTCACCCTATTCGAATTAGTCTCTGCATGGCATTGCACATGCACACAAGGGAGACTATGTCTACTCGAAACTGGAACCCAAGCTACGCATGGAACACCCCAAGCCCCAAGACCCAAACAAACACATCAATGCTGACTTATAGGCACCCAGCTAGAGTAGGTTTTTGGGTGGGTACTGAAGTAGAGTGTGGCTATATCGGGACCGCCAGGGGCGACTATTACTGTTTATTCGGGTTCCTGCACTACACACGTCATGGGCTCTCCCACCCGCTCCCATTTGTCTCAATTGCCTGGTAATCACAACTGCTGAGGATGCTGTCCACCACACTGCCTCCGAAAGCAAAGATTGCCAATCCAGGAATTGAGTTTAGGGGTAACCTTGAGCCCAAAAAACCCTGCACACTTAGGGCTCCTTATCATGAGATCCTTAAGTATGTCACAAGGCAAGAGAACGGGGACCCTTTCAGCATCGGGGAGGTTTCTGATTATAAGGATTCCGCAAGGGATCCTTGCCTTTGAAAAGCTTCGAAATCCCTGAGGCTTGACAGCCTGAAAACCCGAAGTATCGCCTAAACCCCGGACCTCTAAACCATACACCCCGACCACATAGACAACCCGCAAGGCCCCCCCAACTCAGCTAGAACTCGCCGAGCCCATCCCACACCTCGAACTTGCCAGGTTTTGAGCTTCAATCGTTCTGGTGTGTTGGTGTGGGTGTTGCTTGCTTCTGGCGTTTCGTTTTAGAGGTTTTTCGGAATTAGGAGAGTGTCTTCGCCACACTTGGGTCTTAAAACCTCCAATCCCCAAGTCCACCTTTGCCCCGAGCCCTGAACCCTAAACCCCTAGATGGCCAAGAGCCCAATCATGTATCACTCGTTTGAAAAACACTATGTATTTGATATTTGATATAAATGAATGATAAACATGTATTACTCATTTGAAAAACATTATGTGTTTGATATGTTTAAATATGTTATGAATAATTAGAAAATGTATCTTCGAATCCGAACCTCTCTTTTTGTACAGGCTCTGGATGGAGGAAACAGAAAGGGGTGGTTGATTTCTCAAATCCTAAACCTTCAATGCTACACCTAAACACCTGAAGCTAAACCCTCCCTGTAAGCCCATAAACTTCCATAAACCCCTGCCCCTAAAGCCTAGCAAATCTCAGTTGGGAGCAGAACTCCCTCAGAACACCCAGCAACTCTAAACCCTGAACCCTCACCTCTAAACACCTGAAGCCTCAACCCCTCAACCTTAAACCCGCAAAACCCTATAGAACCCTACAAAAACCCAAAACCCAACGGCCGCGTGCCCTATAACCCTATCGACCCACAACCCTATACCCCAAACTCCGGGCCCTAAACCCAAACCCCTATACCCCAAAACTCCTGAAAGCTAAAACTCGGGTGCCCGACGTTCCATGCCGCTGTCGACCATCTTTTTACTCAGATCGGACCGCCCGGCTGCATCTCGATAGCCTCATGGAGTTGAAGGACTAAGCTGCTTTTAGCTACAGGCCTCAAGGTTTGTGATTTAGCAAATGTAGCAGTATAAATTGATTTCGTTTACTCGGCTTCGGGTGGCAAGGGCTTGAGGCTCGAAGTTTTGGGGCTTTTGGGGCCATTCGTGCTTGTGGCTTGGGGATGCTTGTAAGATAAATGGGAGTTTCCGAAAATAGGGGACCCTAATATAGTACCCTAAATAGTAGGATCCTTAGTATAAGGACCCAAAATAAGGTAACCCCCTATTTTCGGGAAACTCCCCATCCCTAAACCCTTTATAGAACCCTTAAAGGAGGTGGAACCCTTAAAGGGTCCCCTATTTTCGGAAACTCCCAGATCTGGCAAAATAAGGTAACCCCCTAATGGAAACTCCCAAATTTTCTTAGATGGAATAAAAAGCCCTGTATGCCTTGTACTCCCTGTCAGCCTGCAAAGCCTACGGCCACCTAGAATCCCTACCAGCCCTTTATACCTTAAACTGCTAAACCCTACCTTTTTGTAGGTTCTTATGATGAACCCTAATATGAAATTTAAGGGGGGCCCTACAAAAAAGTGGGTTTTGGTAGGTTGAGGTACACTGTAGACTATAGACCCCAGAAGCCCTAAGCCCTGCTGCCAGCAAATTTCGGCACCACCGCTCCAAGCCAAAGGTTGGCAATGTCTTTGCTATGTCCACGTACTCGTAATGGGTTTAGGCTTTAGGGCTTAGGGCTTAGGGTTTATAGGGCTTAGGGTTTAGGGCTTAAGGTTTAGGGTTTAGGGTTGCTTCGTACTGGAGAGCCAGGAGCAGCCCTATGGCCCTATGTCCGATGCATCAGCCTTTGCTGGGAACTTGTGCACCGCGTTGCTCTGCAGAACGACAATGTTGACCGCGTGGGCCACGGACACGGCATACAGCTCGAGGTAGCCTGCCCAAGCCCCTTTTTGCCGAAGGAGGTCAGTGTACTTCATGAACCTACCTTTGGTCCACTTCGTGCCATCAGGAGCGAGGCCGTCCCCATGTGGCTCGCCACAGAATCCCTAAAGACCCGTTCGCCTTTGAGAACTGCAGTTGAGGCTCGGGAGCCTGCGTCTAGATTCCAGGATTTCGGGTTACGTGGTACCAGCGTAGACTTCAAGTTAACAGCAAGTCTAGTTGTTGGGGGAGGAGAGGTTAACTCCTTTGCAAGAGTACAGAGGCAATACAGGGGAAGGAATAGTTATGGGTCATAGCATCGCGTTATAGATGGACATGCTAAAAAGTAACGTGTCAGGGTTTAGGGCTTCGGGATTTTGGGTTAGGGTCCAATGCGTGGGGTTTAGTTTAGGGCTTCGAGATGTAGCGAGGCACCCGCACACAACTCCGGATTGACGCCGGGCAAAGAAGTAAACCACGGAGCAGTTTGAATGGTTAAGGGTTTAGGGTTTAGGGTTTGGTTAATTGAGGATAGAGGGTATGATGTTGTTTGCGCAGGTGACTACAGTGACTACAGTAACAACAAGAATCAAGAAAATAAGACGGACACTAAATGCTGCTACGAAGACTCCCTTACACATGAAGCTGGAAGGAAAGCCGAACACATCATCTTGGACTAGATGCGCTGGACACGTTTGGAGTGTTGAGCTCGGATTTTGGCACTTGCCCTGAAACTCCAATCAGCCTATGAACAACTTCAAACCGAAGACCTGGTCTAGGGTTTAAGGTTTTTTTTAAAATGCAATGGCCCTTTCTCCGCAATGCAGGTCTGGAGCCCGCCACATATGGGGCCTGCACTATAAGTGGCCCGGTAGAAGAAAACCACCGAGCCAGAAAGAAACAAACAGGTCGCATCCACCAGGGTTTAAGGTTTAGGGATCAGGGTTTAGGGTTGAGGTCAAATCCTGTAGTGCAGGATGTATGCAAGTTCTAAGCATTCTAAGCCTCCTTACACTGCTGCTGCCCATCTTGACAACCCCTAAACCCTAAACCTGGCCCCTGCAGGTTTAGCTCAACCCTCATCCGAAAGCCCTACACTTAAATATTAAACCTAGACCTAAAAAGGCCCTAAACCCTAAACCCAAACTCCCTTCTTCAACAACCGGGCCCCCAAAAGTTCAAACTTTCTAAGATAGAGCTAATATATAAGGCGAAAAAGTTTAAAGTTCCCCCGTTCACTATCTAAGCCTAATGCAACCCTAAACCCCAAACCTCGGCCCATTCATTCATGCGGAGCAGCAAAGTCCATTCAGTCCCTGCTCCACCCCATTCGCGATGTCGGGAATGCCATACCTGGTCGAGGGGCGTAGGGGGCTCAGGTTTGTTTTGTTAATGCAATGCCCTTGGATTCAGGGTTTAGGATTTAGGGTTTTGGGTTTCGGATATGGTGCCATTCCTGTTCAAGATTCAAGATTTGGTGTTGAGATCTGCGAAGTTCATCGGAGCACATCCCCTAAACCCTAAACCCACGGTTTAGGGTTTCAAGAACTCACTCCCACCGGCCCCTAGGGACCTGATGCCGGTATTTACTGGTTCCCAAGACCATGCGGCACGAGACAGCCGGAGATTACAAGATGGAGCAAGAGGTAAGCCAGGGTATTGTGCCTTGTGCTTCTGAGAAATGAGCTGCGACGCGCACTACTATAGCAACTCCAGCAATCACTTAACAGCATGAAATAACGCTTTCAACTACGTAAACTTGCACTCCTAGGTGAATGTGAGTCAATGATAGTCAATGATCACAGCCAGCGACTTCGCTAATACAGCAGCACTGGCAGTCGTGCTCGTGCGATTGTTGTTGCGTTTAAAGTCTCTGGTCAATATCGCTATGTACGATGCCCCATCGAGCGTTAGGACTGATTGTTGTTGACAGTAGCTATTCTCACTTGTGTGTCGTTCAGGCGTTGTTACTTCTGCCTTCGACCACTTTACAGATAACTGGGAAGCGTAATGGGCATGGTACATATGTCTGCAAGCACCATTGATTCCTCACGCATTGGGCATCAGAGGCTTGCAAACCTCAACCTGCCTATCGCGGCAAGAAGATCTCGTTCTGTGGCACGAAACAGGCCGATTGCCAATCCCTAGTAGCATGTTGGGCAAGTCCTTGTGGCAAAACACCGTAAACCCTGAAACTCTCGAAATCTAAATCCTCAACCCTAAACCCTAGATCCTAAATCCTACTAATAAAATCTAACCAAATCCTAAATCCCAACCCTAGCCCTACACCCTAAACCCGCAACCCTTCGAATCTAAATCCTGAGCCCTAAAAGCCCTACAAGACCTATCCCTGAACGCTAATACCAAATCCTAAACCCTAAAGCCTAAACCCTAAACCCCTATTCTGAGTGCCGGGCCATGTGAAACTCCAACCTGTCTGCCAGCAAGGCTTCGGCTTCAAAACAAATGGGTACATGTGTTTAGGGTTTTGTGGGTTTAGGGTTGAGGGTGTAGGGTTGCTGGAGCCAAAAAAAGCATCTCGATGATAGCAATAAACATCAAACTACCATCATTCGTGATGAGCTCAGGTTCCATGGACCTGCATTATGTACTGGTATTTCATGGTCTATTTGTTTTCGGACTGGGATCCTGCTGCTCAGTAGTCGTGCCACTACATCATCTTCGAGTATCTCGATGTACCCTGAGCTGAAGGTCTTGTGACAAACCACTGCATTCGAAGGCCACATCCCTAAACCGCAAGCTTTAATGCAACAGCACAACAAGCGGACCCAAAACAAACTTTAAAACCTAAGCCCCGTAAACCTAAACCCCAAACCCTAAACCCGATGCCGCCTAAGCCTAAACCCCAAGCCCTAAACCCTACACTTCTAGCCCGGCAAGTCTGCCTGTCGCTACGAGAAGGCGCCACAGCTCATCGCCCTGAGGTGGTACACGGATTGGGGCTTGGCATGGTCTTCCGGGTGTAGGGTTGTAGGGTTGATGGACCCTAAACCCTAAACCCAACCGCTTTAGGGTTCAGGTGCCTT
Organism: Symbiodinium sp. clade A Y106; assembly: GCA_003297005.1. Classification (NCBI taxonomy): domain Eukaryota; class Dinophyceae; order Suessiales; family Symbiodiniaceae; genus Symbiodinium; species Symbiodinium sp. clade A. Next base: position 65,683 of record BGNK01003133.1, on the reverse strand, counting down.
AATGCATCCCAATACCAAGCCCTAAACCGCTGCACTGGTCCTCTCAAGTGCCCGGACCTTGTCTGGCCTTTAGGGGTTCCTTCTTGTGTCTGTGAAGGTGTGTGCTTTCTTTTCTTTTGCGGGCGCTGTTTAAAGTTTCTTTCTGCAGGGCCTTGCGGTTGCAAGACCCATGAACCCTCAACCCGAATTTTAAACCTAAAAATTTGAACTTTGAATCCTATAAACAGCTCTTCAGCGCAAATCCTAAACCCTAAACCCAAGACTCCTAACTCCTACACCCTAAACTCCTAACTCCTAAACCCTAAATACTAAACCCTAAGCCCTAAACTCGTAAACCCTAAACCCTAAACAAAGAGAGCGCTTCAGGGGGCGAAACTGTGATCGGAGGTGGGCTTCATGCTAAGGGATGAGGAGCGTCTAAGTACGATCAGAGAGGGGCTTAATCTACCCTAAACCCTGGTAGAGGCCTGGCCGTATGACAGAAGCTTCCGGAAGCTCTGAGACCTGCGAAGAGGCCAAGAGAATCTGAAGGTTTGGGGTTCAGGGTTTTGGATTAGTTAGGGTTTTAGGGTTTAGGATTAATTAGGGTTTTAGGGTTTAGGGTTGTAGGGTTTAGGGTTTAGGATTAATTAGGGTTTGGGGTTTAGGGTTTAGGATTAATTAGGGTGTAGGGTTTAGGATTAATTAGGGTTTAGGGTGTAGGGTTTAGAGTAGGGTTCAGGGTTTAGGCTTCCTGTTTACAGGGTTATGGGTTTGAGGATGTAGGGTTTAGCGATGGCGAGAGTAGTTGATTCGGGGATCGCGCGTTTTTGGTTGATCGCGATGACATTGATGCTCATGAGCGTCACAACTTTGAGTTGGGACTGATGGCGGTGATGGTGCTGCTGATGAGGATGGTCGTGTCGATGATACGAACGGTGATAACCATCACTGTGATGAAGGTGCTGTCTAAGAGCCTGGGATGCATATCCGACAGGGGGGACGGCCGACCCTGCTAATTAGCATCGCCATCGTAACAGCATAAACAGAAGAAACCCGGTCAATAACACCATCACCATCATCTTCTTCATCATCAACACCAACATCACCATCATCACCACCGTCGTCGAAGTCATCATCAGCACCACCTTCATCATTATCAGCAGCAAGATCATCATGGTAATCATCCTCATAAGTCTACGTCGCAATCCGCCCTGTCCACCTAATCATGAACCATCGTTCATCATAAACTTCATGCGTGGCACCGTCAGCATCAGCATTACCAGCATCTCATTCTCCTCCTCATCATCATCATCTTCTTCGTCGTCGTCCTTGTCGCAAACCTGTATATATCATCGTTAACATCACATTCACAATATGTTCAAGACGCTCACTCGTCGACCAGTCCATTCTCATCACTAGGCATCATCCTCACCGCCACCAGCATCTTCACAGCATAAGAAGGCACATCACCATGAGTGCCATGACTTGCTGCTTCCGTCTGCAGCTGCTCGCGCTGGCATGCGATGCCAGCACTTCGTGTTGCCAAGATGGGGCTTTCCGACAACCGTACATTCTTCAGGCCAGGTGTCTTGAGAACGAAAATACTACTACTTGTATTTTACGGTCCCATGTTTCTGTCAGAGAATTCACTGCCCGTAACCGTACTTGCATTGCAACTTAACAAAACGGCCAGGCGGCTCGACACCGGCCATGGAGAGCCGCATGTTGCCCTGGACCTGATGCCATTCTTGGTTAAGCTAGGGTTTTAGGGTTTAGAGACTGTCCTCGATTGCTACCAGTAGGATCCTGTGGAACCCCGAGCAGAATCTGAGTTTTGATTTTGGGGTAGCCTTCCTTTCTGTTTGTTCTGGCTCGTCCTCGACATGAAACCCGACCAAACCGCAAACGAGACACTATAACTATGACTATAACCTTCACACCCAGACAGACCTTCCAAAATCCCTTAATTAAGGAATGTATCTCAATTCACATAAGGGATCCTACTATACTTTACGGTATATACTCCTTAATTACTGCATTTTGCAAGGTTTGGGTACACTTGCAATCTCGGCGGCTCAGGCCAGGAACTCCTGTACCCAGGATTCGGAGCTCAGCAGTTTCGGGGACAGGGATCTGGGCTAAAGAGTCCCAGGCTCTACGGTCTAGGGTTCAGGGTTCAGGGTTCCTGGTTCAGGGTTTAGTATAACAAAACATGCAGTATAATGCAGCGCAGCAGCAGAGCATAATTTGATCTTGAGCGTTCAAGGCCCAGGGTGTTCAGGTTCAGGCTACAGGCGCATTGTGACCCTCCCAAGCGCTTTCAACGCAGCGGCCCCGAAGCTCATAAAACCGCACATTAAGGCCCTAAAGCCCTAAACCCCTAAAGCCCAAAACCCCTAAGCCCCTAAAGCCCCAAACCTTAAACCCCTAAAGCCCTAAGCCCTAAACCCCTAAAGCCCTAAACCCTAAACCCCTAAAGCCCTAAACCCTAAAGCCCTAAACCCCAAACTACACAAACTCAACCTGAACTCTCAACCCCTCAGACCATAGACCCGAACCTCCAAAGTGAAAGCCCCAATACCCTCATCCCTGAACCCACGTGATATAGGAATATAGGGTTTCGGTGTATATCGTACTATAAACATAATAATGAAGGGCCCCGCAGGCATAATATTGGTGATTATTCAGGCTTCTCTGTAAGGCACCAATACTCTCTAAACTCCTAAACCCAAACCCTTAGCACCTAGAATGATGTTGCTGACTATACAAGCTTCTATGTAAGGTCCCAATACCCGCTAAACCCCTAAACCCTGAAAACCATAAACCCTAAAACCCTAAAACCCTAAACCTTAAATCTTTAAACCCTAATTAAAGCCCTAAACCCTAAAACCTAAACCCTAATCCCTAAAACCCTACCTAAAACCCCAAACCCATAGAATGGTCCGACCTCGAGCACTCCCCGAGCTTTCTTCACCGCGCGTGCGGCCCCGGGCTGCTGGTAGAGGTCCATGGCCTGTTTTAAGGGAGGGTTTAGGAAAGTTTAGGGTTTAAGGTTTAGGGTTTATAGGGTTTTAGGGTTTAAGGTTTAGGGTTGAGAAGGTTTTAGGGTTTAAGGTTTAGGGTTTATAGGGTTTTAGGGTTTAAGGTTTAGGGTTCAGAAGGTTTTAGGGTTTAAGGTTTAGAGTTTATAGGGTTTTAGGGTTTAAGGTTTAGGGGTTTGTAAGGGGCCTGAAAGGGAGGGTTTACCAGGACCCCCCAAGGGCCCTTTAATAGAGCGCCTATGGCCCTTAATAGTGGGTATTTGGGGCATTTTTGGGAGGGTAGTTGGGGGGTCTGTATGGGGTTTAAGGTTAGGGGTTTATATAAGGGGCTTGGGATTCAGTTTAGGGGTTTTGTGCAGGGTCGGGTGGTTTACTGGGTAGTATGGGGGTGCTTCGAGCCGTTCTCTGTTTCGTTTTTGTTGACGGGTGTTGGGGTTTTCAAACATACCGGGGGACTCAACAAGTGGAATAGGGTTTGGGGCCTGCCATGCTACACCTCGCCTGTGAGGATACCCTCTAAGGAGTACTTTCACTAGTTATTCATGCTGCTATGGGCATCTTACGACACGGGCTCTTACAAGTATGCTATGCTAAGGCTCCGAAAATGTTTAGGATCCATCTGAATGTGCTTGGGGGGCGTTACATGTCAGGGTAGGGGTCACGCCGTCATCTTTGCAGGTACGCCGATCAAGGATTTTCATGGAACTGTCTGCTTCAGGGCTTATAAGAAATCCTAAACCCTAAACCCTATACCCTAAACCCTAAGGCTTGGCTGAGGTTTGGGGGGCTCTGGGGTTTTGCGACTGGAAGCGCTGGACTCGAAACTTAAAAAGCCCTAAAGAAATTGGGTTTGGGAAGTCTGCGGGTTAGGCCTCACGGGTTGAGGGCACATCTAACGTTCTTAAGACACCCTACTTGGAGGTTCATGGGTAGTTATATGTAGGGTTATAAGTAGGGTAACTATACTTATAACCCAAATTAGGGGACTTATAACCCCACTTATAACTACCCATGAACCTCCCAGTAGGGCTCCAGTTACTTAAATACAAGGTTACTAACCATATAGTATATACCCCAGCAACCCTAAACCCTAAACCCTAAAGCCTAACCATATAGTATATACCATATAGTATATACCCCAGCAACCTACTATTCGGGTAGCCCTAGGGACAGGCCATCTCCTTGGGTGCGTTGGAATAGCCTCGGAGTCCCTTCTGCTGCTTTGGGGCGGAGGCGACCGAGCAAAAAGAACACTAACAGTACTTCTTCCCACATCAGCGCATCACCAAGCCCACAGCCCCCCAAATTCCCTCAACCCTAACTAACCCCATAACCCTAAACCCAAAACCCCTAGACCCTAAACCCTAAAACCCACAACCTCGACCCTGAGGTCTAAACCAAAAGCCCTCAACGCAGCAACTCTGCAGCGCCAGGGAGCATTCCAGCCATTGCCCAGACAAGTGTCCCGAAGCTGGTAGATCTCCTTTAGGGTTTAGGGACCGATGAACTGCAATAGCAACCCATGAGGGCCCAAAGTACTTAATGCATGGATATCTGTCTGGGTTTTGGTCTACCTATAGTCTCCATTGTAGTTCCCTTCTTTTGTTTAACCAAAATCTCTATTATAGGATCCTAACCATAAAACTGGCTAACCAAAAAAAGGAACTACAATGGAGACTCTAGGTAGGTTGTATTGAAGGAGAGTATGTGCTTAACATAGGTGTGTGGAGGCCAAAGGTAACTAGACGGTAGGGAGTCTTCCACCATCCAAACAATGCGGAATAAGGTTTTAAGATACGTGAACAGGGTAGGGCGTCTGAGATTATTTTAGAAATGTGGATTTAGGGAGTATAGGGCACTTGCAAGGCTTAGCGTAGTAGAGAAGGTCGTCTTGCAGCACTTCACCTTGATCATGCAAAGGCTGTGACGAAATCGCATCATGAAGGGCTTGGGTTTCTGCAGTGCACGAGGCAGTATTCCTCCTTGCACGACTTGTAGACATTACCAAGAAGTCGATACATATTTTTTAGTATCCTAATACCTAGAAGGAGAACTCCAGGCAATCCCAGCATTCGTCATCTTTGTTGGAGTTGACTGTCTGCAGGATCTGTTTGGGGCATCCCAAAGAAAGATCCTTCTGCGCGGGAACTCCCCCCCCCCCCGAACGTAGAATATGCAATGCACCGAACCCAGTGCCACTCAAACGACTCAGTTTACTGAGTGCACCGAACCCTGAACCCCAAATCCTAAACTCTAAACCCTAAACCCCAAATCCTAAACTCTAAACCCTAAACCCCAAATCCTAAACCCTAAACCCCTAAACCCCTAAACCCTAAACTCCCGTTAAGGGTTCAAGTTCCTCCTGCAACCCCGGGTCCTGCAGCGGATACGTGGAGAGGAAACCTGGCTCTTGGGAGGGCAGCGCGCTGTAGTACCTTGGCTCAAGAGTTTCGGTTTAGGGTTTAGGGTTTAGGGTTTTAGGGTTTAGGGTTTAGGGTTCAGGGTTTAGGGTTTAGGGTTTCTAGGTTCCTGAGTAGTCCCTTTGTAATAAGGGTACCCTTTTTCCTACTAAATTGATGGTAATAAGGGGACCCTGAATTAAAAAGGGCAAAGGGGTACTACTCAGGAACCTAGGTTTAGGGTTCTGTTTGAGCACCTGGTAGTTCGGGATCCCACTGAAATTTAGGGTAGATTGCTTAATGAAGGGATATTCCTACTGTAATTTAGGGTATGTTGCTTAATGAAGGGATTTTGGGGATCCTGCTTTAATACATTTAGGGTATATTGCTTACTGAAAGGATATTATTGATCCTACTTAAATATGGGGTATATTGCTTAATGCAGGGATATTAGGGATGCTGCTTCAATTTAGAGTATATTGCTTAATTAATGAAAGAATATTAGGGATCCTACTTTAATTTGGGGTATATTGCTTAATGAAGGGATATTAGGGATCCTACTTTAATTTAGGGTATATGACTTAACGAAGGGAAACTGGAGTCTCTGGGAAGAGTTGCGGAGGTTTCACGTGTTTCTTTTTGAGCACCTTTTCCGTCTGCCTCGCAAGTCCCTGATGGAGAGTTCTGGAGGCTTCGGGTGAAGGGTGTAGGATTTACGGTGTATGTTAGCAGAAGGTTGGCCGTAGTGTGTCCGAAGACACCGGATTCGCAAGTTTACGAGCGCTTCGCGGTTCAGAGAACAAGAGTTCGGGATCGGTAGGATTCGATGGGCCCGAAACCCTACACCCCTAACCCTAAACCCGTAAACCATACCCCTAAAATGGGGCTTATTCTGAACAGTCTGCATCATGATCCGGACCCCGAGAGTGACGTTCCTTTAAGGCTTCCTTTAAGGGTTCCTTAGTCTAAGGGTTCCTTTACGGGTATCTTGAAGGCATCTATAGCGGTTCCTGTAAGGGTGCCTTTATAGTACTTATAACTTATATACTTTGGCCCTATAATACCTGAACAGGGACTACCTTAAGGCCAGAGTTTATACTAGATGGGTATATGGACCCTTATGTAGAGTGTAGGGTATAGAGACACAATCTGCCTCAACACGGGGAGTACTGCGAAGATGTATTGAAGCCTGATATGATAAGGTTCGAGGATTTGCTTGCGAGAAATGGCACGAGCATGTGCAATGCTGAATCCAGGAGTAAAACAGTCCAAACATCCCAGGGCCCAACCCCACCCTAAACGCTAAACCCCTAACCCGTAAACCCGTAAACCCTAAACCCCTAAACCCCTAAACCACTTTCATTGATCGATTGATCGCAAGGTGTCCCTTATGACGGTCCTGTTCTCCCTGCCTCTGGCAGAAAGATTAGGGCTTAGGGGTTTTGGGGGTTTAGGGTTTAGGGGTTTAGGGGTTTAGGGTTTCGGGGTTTAGGCTTTAGGGTTTAGGGTAGCAATACTGGGAACATCAAGCTGAACCCTTACCCGAATAGGCTACATCCCAAATAGTATGGATGCTTTAACCCCCAAACAATTACCAATACTATTCTTCCTTAGGGTTCCGGTTTATAAAGTTACTATGATATAGCAACGCCATCACCCTATCCTAATGATTAAAGCTCACAAGTAGGATTTGGAAACCACAACACTTCTTGCAGTTGAAAGGACTGGCAGAGTTCCTCCAGGGTGCCCTGGACCTGGCTGTAAGGTAAACCCTAAACCGGCTAAGGGACTTAGAATTCAGGGTTCGGGCTTGGTTTGGCTCAGGGCAGCAGGGTTGCGGGCTGACAAGCTTTGGTTCTGAGTTTGGGGCTTACGGAGTCTACAGTCAGAATATCTATTCACCCAGAGGGTCCCACATACACTACCATTATGGAATTAGGTCCCCAAAACCAAAATAGGGATGGTTTTTTTGGGGCCTAATTCCATAGGTAGTGTATGTGGACCCTCTGGGTCAAAACTCTTTACGACTGTACGTGTCTTCAGGGCTGTACTTTCCGGGTCAAACCTTTGATTACGTCTTTGATTCTCGAGGGTCTTCGGGGTTTTGTGGTTTGGAAGTGCTTCTTTAGAATTCTTTAACCCAAATAGTATATACTTTGGCCTCAAAGTACTCCCTATATCGGTACATTGGGCCCAAAGTATGTGCTTTTGGGGCAAATGGACCCTTAGGGTAAGGGTCCAACGCGCACTCTGAATACCCTATGCCGCCATCTCTCTCACTACTCCTATATTCAACCATCCAACGACGAGCCCAGTACCCCCAAAACAACCTCCTACCTACCCTGCAAGACCCTTCCCCCAAAAAAACGAAGCCCTTGGTTTAGGGTTAGGGCCTTCTTCTTCAACCCAAACCCCTTCGAAACACCCGACCCTGCACCCCCAAGCCCGGGCGCCAACTGTTCCTAACACCCTCTCGCCGAAAGACAACAGCGGTGTTTTGTTGTTGGTTGTTCGGGCTGCTTCATCATAGTCTCTGCAATCGCCTAAGAAAGCCTGCGTATGTCAGATTCACCGCCATACAGGATCATACAAAATAAACTAAAGCATGCCTCAAAAAACCTGAAGCCAACAGCATTCACTAAAGACATGCCGGTTCTCTTCGGACAAAAGAGATTTCTCCCTCCACCCAAAATCTCAATGCTCGTCGAATGATAAATAACCGGTACGGTAGAAAGTTGTTCAGGTCTTATAAGTTCGCCTTATACTCCGCTTACGGGGCCCTTAAGAAAACGCTCTTCATAAACCCAGCACCCTGCCCCCGAAACAAAAAGCCAATCTCACCAAACCCCCAACCCACCAAAACCCTGCTCCTCTAAAAGAACCCTGATGTAAATACACATACAAACATCTCTCTCTCTGCCTCTCTCTCTCTCTGCCTCTCTCTGTCTCTGTCTCTCTCTCTCTCTCCCTCTCCCAACACACCAAACTGCTAGCGCGCCTTCTGAGGCAGTGTCGTTGGCCCGGCACCGTCTTGGACCTGAAGATATCCCAAGGATGGCCCGGTTGCTGAGCAGGGGAAGGGGGTTTCCACCTAAAGTGACAGCTTCGGCTTAAGGGTATAGGGCCTAGTACATGGTAAAACCATGACTTGCCAAACTAAATCGACGACCCCGCCAGAAAGCAGACTAAATGAATAGTATAGGTCGGTTGCAAAACAGCCTGCTAAACATAAACGCCAAGCCCTCCATGTAAAGCCGCAGGGAAACCCTTCCATATAAGGCCTTAGCCTTAGCATCTCCAGCAGAACAACGCTGATCTTACCCTCACCTGACCCTAACCATTACCTACCCGACCAGAATGGCAAAACTCGAATAAGTGGAAAGCTGCGAGGAAACTATAAAACCAATGTCCCACAGTTTCAAGGCAAAGCAGCTCTTCCGATGTAGTTGCCGCCATGAGGAGTAGTGGCCTTCAGGGCTCGTTGTATCAAGGCTTCATGCTCAGGGAATACTAACACAAGAAGCCCCCAACCCTAACACTAACAACGAAGAAACATCGCTTGCACAAATTCGGGGGCTGTGCTCCAAGCTCGTTGACGATTCAGAGTCGCATTGACAACCAATTAGGAACACAGCTTGCTCCCTATAAGTTTTCAGGCTTTGGGGAATTTGGGGTGTTCGATATGTAGTGACCTAGCGGGGGCTTGGGCTGTTCGTTTTTGGGAGATGGCTGGACAACTAGAGTTTTGCTGACTACGACGTGCCGATGACTGTGTCTAGACCTTGATAGGTGAGTGTTTATGAATGCACCTAAACCCTAAACCCTAAAACCCTAAAACCCTAAACCCTAAACCCTAAACCTTAACCGCTTTAACACCCGCAATTCTTGGGTACCCTTGCAAGGTGCGAGACTTCGGCAGGATCTGCCCAAACCCGACATACTGTCATCCAAGATCTGAATCCTAGATTCATCTACAGCTGCTGGGAATACCGGATGGTCCTTCGCAGCTGCTGGCTGACGGAGCTGTTGGGGTTTATGATGCTTTTAAGGTGTAGGGTCCAGGGTTTGTAGGGTTTACTAAAGATCCTTTTTCAACCTAAACATCATAAACCCCAGACCAACTTGGCACCTGGTTGACTTCTCCCACCACGAAGAAGTTCTCCTTTCCGAGGGCATGGGCGTAGAACCGGAGATGCGTGGACAGGTACGCCTCCGGCTGTTTAAGAAAAAACGGCCTTAATAATCGGAATCATGCTTGGGTGGGATAGTATACTAAGGAGGGGATCTTTTTCCTAATTGTACCGAGCCCTGTACTAGGCAAGCTCTGGGTGAATGCCACCAGGTTACGGTTTCGGGTTTATGGTAAGTTTTGTTGCAGTATGTACTGATATAGGGGCCTTAATTTATGATTAGAATGGGGCTTTGCTCTCTTTGGGGCCAAGCCGCCGAGAAATCTGCGGTGATATGCGAGGCTGCAGTGATGCGGTATCCGTCGATGTCCAGTTCGGCAATCCAATACCTGCAGCCACTATACGGTCTAAATTAGGATTTAGGGGTTTAGGCTTGAGAGGTTCATGGGTTGGGGTACGACGACAAGAACCGCAAGGTAGCACCGGTTCTGGCTTGCCTGATTTCTGAGGGTAGGATCTACTGTCAATGCCTGAATCACCAAACAAAACTGTACCTTTCACCCCGAAGCTACACTGTACGGTACCTCCCACAACGAGTCCTGCTTTTTTTCAATAGCGCTTCCCAGTCCTGGTAGTGAAGATTTCGCAAACGTGTTCGTAGTCTAGATCTGTAGTTGTTTGGAGGATGAAGAGGTTTTGGGGGTTCTTCGGGGGCTCGGGGGACGTTTTGTCTCAGGGTTTGCGGTTCCGGGTTTCGCCCTTGGTGGACCCTTGGGCCTACTTGTCGACATAGCAGAAACGCTTGAGTTGTAGGGTTCAGGAGTTCAGGATTTAGGGGTTTAAGAGCCCGGGGCTTTTCGGGTTTTAGGTGACAGCCCTGAAAAAAAAACAGCTCAAGCTTTTGGCGGCCACTGTCCCATACTCTGACTAAACCCGTACTTGAATAACCCTACTTCCAATCCAAATGCTGAAGGAAACACCCAGGTCATAGACAGTACTCTCATGTCCATGCACTCCGAAGGGTAAGCCTCACCCAGGTTGGGAACCCTGAACCCCAACACACTCTCACACACACAGCTGGGTTTAGGGTTTAGGGTTTAGGGCCACGCACACACACACACACACCGAATCTCAAATCCCAACCACAGAAGCATGCACTGGACCCTGCACTCTACAAGTCATCCTGAACAGTCAATACTTCGACCCACTAAATCCTAAACCCCTCCAGCCCCTCGCAGCCGACTCCCCGAACAATAGATCTCAACCCAAACCTCTAAATCGCGACCTCATTCACGATTGCTTGATCCTTCCTCGCGGTCAGTCATACTACGATCCATTTTAGTTCTTGTTCATTCCCAATGAGACTTAATACGTATTCAAGCTTGCATTATTGTAGCTGCTCCTAAATGCTAAACCGTAAACTGTAGCTGTAGCTGGCCCCAGCCACTTCAATAGGTTGGTGTACAGCTCCTGGAGGACGGGATTCATCGTGTTGAGCTCAAAGTAATCGTCCTTCGAAAACATCTGAAGGGTTGTTGCGCGTTGGATTCGAGTAGGCTTTAACACACAAGAATTGGGCTTTACGGGGTGCCTTTATAAGGAAAAGAACATGGACTAAGTACTGTACTGCTACCACGAGGAAACATAGCCCCCTTGTCGGGAAATAGGAGCAGTATTTCATGAGCGGGCAATCGAGGGCCGGACCTAGTTGGAGGATCAGCGAAGCACCAAAAATTTGGGCTTCAAGGTTCAGGCCTTTGTGTTCCGGATTTTGGTGCAAGGTTTGAGGGTGTACCTAGAGGCTCATACCCTACCCCTTTTTTCGGATACCTAGTTTTATGGATGGGATCTGCTATATAAAAAATAGATACCCGACAAAAAGGGTAGGGTATGAGCCTACAGGTAGGGCTCGAAGAGATGCACATGAGCTCTGCATCCTAAAGCGCCTGGTCCTCCAAATATGGCCAGCGATTGGAGACTACATTAAATTATAACTTGTATTGAGCTTAACACTCTCTCAATGAGTCGCAAAAAGATTACATTACGTTATATTAATACTTTACTGAGAAGTCGCAAAACCCAGACTCACAGCCCTATTCCCCCATTCAGCTCTCGCCACAATGCTCTAGACTCTAGAAGGGCCTAGAAGCTGGAATTGTGCAAGGCTTCAGGTCCTCCCACCACTTTTCTCTGCCGAACCACGGCCACAGAAACCCCAAACCGAAAGCCCTGCCTTTCGGAAAAAAGGTTTTGGGTTTGGGGTGCGTGTCCTGGCTGTGGGTTCGATTGAAGTTGGGTTGCAGAGTCTACAAGCTCGAGATAGACTACAGTATCCAGTATCCCCTGCGATGACAAGAAGTACCCTTGTTCCTACTCCTCAGTGCTCCTAAGGAGCCCCCACCCCCGACCCCAGGTGTCTAAAGGTAACTGTCGGGAGACGCTATAGTGGCTTAGGGCTGGAAGACATCGGGCTCTTGTTGCTCATTACCTATACTATTTTTTGGGGGGTTCCTTATTATATTTATAGTATAATGGGCCCCAAGCCCTATTCTAATTATTAAGGGTAATGTTCGGTGTTCTATTACCCAAAGTCCCGACGGGGCGTGCCTGGAAAATCTCGGTGAACAGCCTGGGAGCCGTGCTTCTTCGTGTAGGGTGTAAAGCTTGGTTTCAGGGCTGCTTTCCAAAACTATTGTCCGTGTATGGCTGCCTACTTAGAACCGCCGCCGTTGTGATTCTGGCGCAAAGAAGGGCCTGGATTTAGCACAGACCAGAGTAGAGTCAAACATTCAAATCAAGTCCGACAGCTGCGACACTGCGAAGGGGGGGCGTTGGTAAACGCTGTAGTTGCAGCTCAGTGTCCCTAAACCCTAAGCCCTAAACTGAAGAGGGGCGGCTGAGAGGCTGTAGCTTTCTTATTTGAAGGGCGTAGCTTCGGGAAGTCATGCCTGTTTATAGGGGCCCCGAAAATGCTCAACCTGCAACTCCACGTCCCGAGAGCTAAGCCCCTAAACACAAAACCCCTAAAGCCCTAATCCTTAATTTAAAACACCCTGAAACCGTAAACCCTAAACCAAGACGAGGAGACCTCAACTGTCAACCCTACACTCGAGACTCTTGAGCCTGGGTGATGTAGACGACCGGAAATTCCAAACTGCACTGGTGTTCTGTGAGCCAGAGATTTTCGAGATTTCCGCTGCATGAGGGCTTAGGTTTGTCGAGTTTAGTCGCAGACAAAGCTGCACACAGGCGTCTCAGCCGTCCACCCATAAAGACTTGAGTTTCCTTGGCCTGATTCTTGGATGCCCAGGCCCCTTGTGAAATATAGGGGCCTTAATAATTAGAATAGGGTTTTGGGGCCCATTTTTCTATAATTATAATAAGGAACCCCCCAAGCTAGTAATTATTGGTAATTCCCCAACATTATGGCTAAATGGCTTGGGTTTGAGGGCTTCGGGCTTTGGTCAGTAGCGAGGCAGTGTGAAGCCACTGCCGGCAACATGAGATACCAGAAGGATTCTAAGCACTGGCGCGGCGAAGCTGTTTACCTATATATTCGCGAAGCTGCGGCCCTACACTCCAAAAGCCTAAATCAACAACTCTAAACAAACTCTAAACTGCTCATGCTGCTCCGATGATGCCGCAGCTCGGAGGGATCATTCGCAGAATGCAACAGGTATGGTCTGACCAGTACCAAGATACGACTGCGATGATGGTCATAAGGTAGGTGACGATGATGATGCTGGCGGTGTTGCTGGTGGCGATGGATGCTGGTGATGGTAATGATGGCGAAGAAGAAGATGATGACGAATGGAATGGCGATGAAAAACCGTCATGATGATTGCGATAAAAATACTGACGACAGTGATGGTAATGACGGAGAGTCGGGTGCGAGCTTCGAGGCGTAGGCTCAGGCAGTGGGGGTTGGCCACTTTGCAGCAACGGACCTGAAGTCTCCCGAGAAGCTCTAAACGCGGTTTGGGGTTTAGGGTTTATCGAATAAAGAGCCAAACTGCTGAAGTGTCAACCCCTGGGGCGGCGACAGACCGCCCTCGACTTCGGTGGCATTGAGGTCCATCGGCAGTGAGGTGAAATCTCGTCCCCCAGGCCTGGGTTTAGGGTTTAGGGTTAATCGTTTAGGGTATGCGGTCGACGGTAAAGGAGGTTGGGTTTCGGGCTCAGGAGCTTGTGTCTTTGGGTCTAGGGAGCTTTCGCGCTTGAAGGAGTGAGAGCGGGCCTTGCGGCGTTGGTGGCTTTAACCCTTCACCCTTGTGGCTTTAATGTCGCTGGGATAAGGACTTACATGATCGTAACCCTAAACCATCCTAAACCCAAACCCTAAACCCTAAACCCTCACTTACCAAATCCACGCATCCCTGTAAGTCGCTATACGTAGGGGCCTCTTAAAGTCAAAGCGAGCAAGCAAGCAAACTCCGGATGAAGGACACAGACACTACTTGGAGGCTCATGGGGTAGTTATAAGTGGGGTTATAAGTCCACTAATATGGGTTATAAGTATAGTTACCCTACTTATAGCCCTTCTTATAACTACCCATGAACCTCCAAGTATACTTAAGTTATGCAAGGGTCTTAGAGTCTTCGTGCTTCGGATGGGCTCTGGTCTTTTCGATTACAAAGGGTTACAGTGCGTAGTGCTAGGAGCTGACAGTTTCAACTCGCTCACTTCAGGCATACAGGCAAGCAACTGGATGCGTCGTCACCACTTCAAAGCTCCAACCCAACAGCTAATTTAGTGCTCGGAATATTAATAGGTAATAGCACTCCTTTGACATATTACGGTCCCTGCAGAACTTTAGCACAACATACCCCCAAACACTGCTCCAATAGTTAAGGCCCCTACACTACCCTCTGCCCTGTCGACCCAGGCAACAGAACCCAAAGTAGTTTGGCATCAGGACGAACGGCTGCCCTAAACCGTTTCCTAAAGCCACAAAACATAAATCCTAAACTCTGAACCCCATAACTAACTAATAATGCCTACAAGCCGTGTGGGTACCAAACTTTGCCCTCTATCCTCAACGCTAAAACCCTAGGTTCTTGTTAAGGAATCTAACTTAAGCTACCATAATCGAGATCTATAGATGTGGTTTCCTTATTGTGGAAACTTAAACTAAATTTCTCAATCCTAAGAGAAGCCTTATAGATCCCTTAAAGGAGCCCTTATAGATCCTTAATGTGGTACCTTAAAGAAGAGCCCAGGCTTCATTCACCGGTTGAAGGATTTAAGAAGAACCCAGAATCCTGAAATGGTCGAGCCTGTAGAGAAGGGAGGAGCCACAACGAACGAAGAATGACCTTGCAAAGCAGAGGCAGCAAAGTCATGTGGGGTAGGTTTAGGGGTTTAGGGTTTAGGGGTCTAGGAGTTTAGGGGTTTAGGAGTTTAGGGTTTAGGTTTAGGGATTTAGGGTTTAGGGGTTTTGGGTTTTAGGGTTTAGGGTACCTCAGGCTGACTCAAGCTTACACAGGAGTGCCCTTGTGTAGCGGCAGCAACTGCCACAAATGGCAGCTGCATGATGAAACATAGGACTGGTTGCGGAAGTCCTTCATACAAGACTTAGGTGATGCAGGTGCTTGGCATGGGAAGACCTGCTAAGTTGAAGGCAGCAACAAAAGATCTATGTCAAACCATACTGTAATACTGTTCGGCTGTCGTCATGCAAACGCCGAACCCTCTTCTTGAGGGCCTGGTCATGGCTTAGGGTCCGTGGCTTTGAGAAACATTTCAAGCATCAAAGGCTGCTTGAGGTTTCGAGCTGAGGCTTCAGGCTTGAGTAGAGCTACGGGTGGAGGTTTAGAGTCTTGTGAAGAGGGGCCTACGCAACTTCACCCTGCGGATAACCCCCTCAACCATAAACCCCTAAACCCCTTAACCCTAAACTCTGAACCCTAAACCCTAAACCCTCAACCCTAAACCCCTAAATCCCTAAACCCTAAACTCTGAACCCTAAACCCTAAACCCTCAACCCTAAACCCATAAACCCCTAAACCCTAAACTCTGAACCCTAAACCCTGAAAGATACGTCGGAAAGCAGAAAAGGATCTTCGGGGACTCAGGGACCGAATCAGAAGCATGAGAGCAAACATGCCAACACTCCTAGGGTTTAGGGTTTAGGGTTTAGGGGGGTTGTTTTCTACTGATATTACCAAGAGGGTCCATATACACTACTATTATGGAATTAGGCCTCAAAAACCATAATGGGGATGGTCTTTGGGACCTGATTCCATAATGGTAGTATATATGGACCCTCTGGGTTATATATACTTACTTAAACTGTTACTATTGTGGCTATTAAGGTTGTTGGTTCTGCTAGAATTCTGAATATTCTTATTTTTCATTATTATTGCGCTGATGACCTGTTTAATTCTCATAAGCATTCGATAATGAATACATGTATGTATCGATAGATACCTACGGGTCCTAAAACCCATGACGGAACTTTACACCTCTCAGCCCATAAACCCGAAACCCTCTAACCCTAAACCCTCTCAGCCCCACTGAGCCAAAAAGCTGATGGCGCAGAAACGCAGGCAGGGAGTCGCCCCAGCCCAGTCGCTGGCCTGAGGCTTGGGGTTTAGGAGTTAGGATTTAGGGTTTTTTAGGGTTTTAGGGTTTTAAGGGTTTTAGGATTTTAGGGTTTAAAGGGTTTCGGGTTTAGGGTCAGGGTTCATGTGCCCAAGTAGCAGAGACTTTGGCCCCAAAGTACCTACATAGGGACTACTTTAAGGCCAAAGCATATACTCTATGAGTACATGGACACTTAGAGTCTGACTACAATTCAGACCTGAAAGAGGGTTGCTTTCCAGGTTCCACGAGGGTCTCTTTAAGGACTTCTTTAAGGGTTAGGTTTTCGACGCCGTTTCGGGTTTTGGGGCGTTCCTGAATAGAATAGGCTTTCCTAGAGGAGTTCGGGTTACCACAACGGTTTAGCAGAAGAGCTTCAGAATTGGACGAAGGTTGTGTGGCATATCATGGTGTGAAAAATGTAGGGACTGTCAGAGGCCACGAGTGTGCTAAACATGTTTAGTATTTAGAGCCCTATACTAGACGGGATAATGGCATGGTTGGGTTTTGACCTAAGGCTCCAGGGGCTAAATGTTGAGACTCCCGGATCCCAAAGGCCATATTGCAAGTGTCTTTTAGGGCTTAGGGTTTTGGGGTTTAGGGTTTTGGGATTTTGGGGTTTCGGGTTCAGGGGCTAGTTTGAACCTTAAGTTTGGGGTGAGGCTATGCTGAAGTCTTGCAGCACGCTGTGCTCAAAAGCCCCTGGCCAATGCTATCCGGAACGCTACTATATAGGGGCCTTAATACTTAGAATAGGGTTTTGGGGCCCATTATACTATAATTATAATAAGGAACCACCAAAATAGTATAGGTAATTATTAAGGCCCCTATATTGTGCAGTGAGATCTGACCACACTGGCTTCTTGTCGCCCAAACCTTCAACAAGATGCCCGAAACCCTGTAAAACCGCCCCCCTCCCTCAACCAATAAAACGAATCCCCGAACCCCAGCCCCCAAAATTGCGAGATCATTCCCTAAACCCCAAACCCCAAACCCTAAACCCCAAACCCTAAACCCTAAACCCAAAACCCCAAACCATAAACCCCAAACCCCAAATCCAAACCCCCAAACCCCAAACCCTAAACCCTAACCCTAAACCCTAACCCCAAACCCTAACCCCCCCCCACCTNCCCCCACCTCCCCCCCCCCTTCCCCCCGAATCCCGAGATCCTCTTTCTGGGAGCCCACACGGACGGACTCCTCGAGGGGCTCCCCTCGTTCGGAAGACCAGTACGTCGACTCGGACCTTTAGGGTTTAGGGGTTTAGGGGTTTAGGGTGTGGGGATTTAGGGTTTATGGTGTAGGTCGACTCGGACCTAAAACAAAGCAAGGGGCCTTGAAGGAAAGGGGTTTAGGGCACTATAGGGGATCCCTTAAAGGATTGCAGTAGGTAGACGCCGACCTAAAACAATGTTTTAGAGGTTGGAGGTTAGGGATTCCGGGTTTGGGGCTTTAGGGTTTAGGAGTTTCGGGTTTAGCGATTCGGATGTAGGTACACTCGGACCGGCCTTTAAGGAGTAAGGGTCAGGGTCTATAAGGTGTGGAGCGAGGGGCTTTCGGATTCTGGGTTTTGGGGGGGGGGAATTTAGGGTTTAGGAGTTTGAGAGGTTTTGGGGTTCGGGGGGTCAGGGGCCTTGAAGGAGGCTCACAGGGTTTAGGGTTTAGGGGTTTAGGGTTTAGGGTTTAGGGGTTTAGGGTTTAGGGTTTAGGATGATGGCCTGGTTTGGGGTTCAAGGCTTTGGAGCTTCGGGTGTTAGGGCTTGAGGTTTGGGGGGCGTTAATGATTCGCATGGGGTTTCTATGAAGGTCTCATGGGGTGTATAGGCTGTATAGGCCTTTGTTTAGGGGCCTTATTATGCGGAGGAGGGGTTTCTAGACGTGTTAGAGTAGGTTTTGGGGTTTAAGTTTAGGGCTTTTCAAGATTCAGTGTTTAGAGGCCTCAATGATTAGACTCAGGTTTTGCTGGGTTCTATGAGGTTTTCACGGCTGTATATAAGGGCCTGAATGCCTAGAATGGTGTTGCTATCATGGCTTCTACAAGGGTTTTATTTGGGTTAGGCACTTGCTTTTTCGGGGTTTGTGGGGTCTTGAAGGGTTATGCTGGGCTAGGCTAGGGTTGTTGTAAGGCCTAGGGGTTTGGGGTTAAGGCCCGAGATATTGGGTCTAGGGCTTGGGGTTGTTGGCCCCAAGACTATGCCTTGAACCCCGGCTCCAAACCCCAAACCCTAAGCATCCTTGAACCCTAAGCTGAAACCGCTGGCCCTGAAGCCAAGCGGCGAAGCCACGCAGAGGTTGACGCCATCTACGCTACCGGTAGATCCCAGGTACCTTGGAATCCGCAGGGTTGGGGCCTACTAAAGGGGCCTTAATAGTTACCGAAACTGTTTTGGGGGTTCCTCATTATATTTACAGTATAATGGGCCCCAAAACCCTTTTCTAATTGTAAAGGCCCCTATTTGATGTCAAAGCGAAAGAAGGTTGCGGAGTATGAAGCAATGGTCAGAATGAGAGGCTTGTATTCGTGCAATGCTCGCCCTAGAAGTTATTTGCCACGTCTTGGTGTGCCCTAGACCCTAAACCCCAAACTCTAAAAACCTAAACCGATGGGTTTCACGGCTTCTGAGGGTGCCGAATTGTCTTCGTAATGCTTTGTTTTGCGTACTGTTCTATTGTCCATTAGTGTCAGTAGACTTTGAGGGCATACAATAGAAGACCTTGCTCCTGCCCTTCCGCAACACCATGACTCGGATTCCTAGTAAGAACTCAAAACCAGAACTGAAATGAAAGAATGCAAAGCCCGGCACTACAAGCCCCAACTGCACCCTGTAAGTCCAAAGCCCTTTGAGGCCGAATTTCACCCCCCCACACACACGTGAGTGTGTACATGCCGAAATACATCTTTTGATATTATACCTGTTATATTATATACGAAGGTTTTCATACAAATGCATACAACAGCAACGGGCTTTGCATACATGCATGCTACATGCACATGCATGCACGTGCGCAAGTAGGTATGTATGCGTGTATGTCCTGTCCACGGCCATGAGCCAAGGTCATGGTCAGCAAGTCCATGTGTCCATGTGTGTGTGTGTATGTCAAAACTAATAAACAAATAAGTATGTATACGTCTATCTACAATATATATATATATGTATACATTGATAATAAAACCTCATTTAGTATAATACAATACTTATACACACACAAATATACACACACGGTTACTCCCCAGCCCCCCCAAGCAGCCCCCAGCAGCCAGCCAAACGACGGGAAAAGTCTGAAATTATTTTAGCCTAGCAGTAGAGTAGGTAACCTTTAACCTTTNAAAAAAAACCCACATTAAATAAAAAAAAATCTTTACACCACCCAAATTACCCCCCCCGGTTCCCCCCCGCCCCCCCCCCCCCGCACAGGTGCAGCCATGGGACTTGAGACCTCGTCCGCAGACGTGGTTCACTTGCCTGGCGACTACGTGAGCACAAACGCTCATGTGCATGGGTGTGTATATATACATATACATGTATATATATATGTATACACACACACATATCTTTAAACGGACGCACACAACGGCGGACCTGTCATTTTGATAGATATCGGTGCATGTACATGTATATATTACACAGACACACATACACACACAATCACTTGTTGAAATTAACTCGTTATCCATCTAGTAATCGTTTTACGCACATCTAGGTACCAATGTACCAACTGATTTACTCGCCGTGTAACTATGGTGTATGTTTGTGGTGGTTGGGAGGTGGCGGGGCGCAATGTGATACCAGCGCTTAGGTCCTAGGTGGCTTGCAGCGGCCATAGTTCCTAGTTCCTTTGCACACTCGAGATACATTGCATCATGATGCTCCTTTGTGGGTTCCTCTGGTGCTCTGGGCTCGTCGGCATGCTTCTGCTAACAGGACTCAGATCTGTGTGAAGGGTTTCGATTAAATAATATAGGGGTCTTAATGATTAGAATAGGGTTTTGGGGTATTTTGTACGATAAATATGAAGAAGAACGCACAAAACAACACTGGTACTTATTTCGGCCCCTATATTAATATTAGTGCGTGATATCTGCTTCATGACACCACTCCAGCCGCCGGCTCTCTTGGGCATGGACTTCTAAAACGGCAACTCTAGAATGCACCATGGAAGGGCACAGCCAAAAGCAGGGTTTCTTCAAAGAGCGAGGCATGGATTGTGTTAGGGTCCCGTAGAATCAGGATTCTAGCATCTAGGGTCTAGACTATAGCTAGATCCTTAGTTAGCGCCTGAAACTTCCTAAGGGCCTCCCTAACAGGAACCCGGCGGATCAGACCTACGACTGAACTGGAGCCTCATGTCGGCAAGGTTTAGGGCTTTGGGGCTTTAGGGGTTGTAGGGCTTTAGGGGTTGTAGGGCTTTAGGGCTTTGGGTCTAGGGCTTAGGGGGATGTGAAGGTCCCAATTCTGAAGCTGCCTTCTCTTTGGTCGGTATACTCTCTTCTTCAACAACTTCAAACTTTTTAAGATAGAGCTAATATATGAGGCCAAAAAGTTTAAAGTTCCCCCGTTCACTATCTAAGTATAATCAATCGTGCAGGTTTTCATCAACTCCCGGTAGCAGTAGGTGGTGGGGGGAGGTAGCGGTCGTCGTCGTCGGCATCATCGCAGTCGCAGTTCTAGTAGAAGGAGCAGCGGCCATGATGGTGGCTGTTGTCGTAGAAGCAGCAGCATGGGGAGCAGTAGCAGTGGTAGCAGCACCTGTCCCCCTCGCATTGCCAATGATACTAAAATCCAGCTTCGAACCCACAAAACTCAAGCCCCGCGATCTTCAGTCTGGAATTCGGGATTTGGGAAGTTTCGGGTTTGGGGGCCGGGGATGTAGGGCTTACATTCGGTTGAACTTCCGGAAATGAAAATGCCGCGAAGCGACACGTCGAGGACCACCTTGATGCCCAACCTCAGTTTCTGATGTTTGCGGATCCTGCCTAAGCTCTAAATCCTGAACTTGTGGCATCAGGGGTCGCAAGCTCCCAGGGGTCCGCAAACTCAATGACCGTCTCATAGAATGCATCTGAAGTAAGAAGTGCAACCAGCACTTTGCTTAGGTTTCCATGTGTCACATGTTAGAGTTCTAGTAAGCTCCAACACCATACTCTAATTTGTCTGGCTACTATAGCATCGACACTGCTCTCATTCAAAGGTATCGGGCAGAACAACTGTTTTGACGAGCAAGCGGGTACTTTGGCAGTTCGCTATCCATTCCGAATCCTTCTCATCATCGATGAATTACCTACAGGTATAGGGTTCAGAGAGTCAGGGCGAGCGTACAATAAGCCCTCATGAAGAACAACACCAGTCTAGAATTCCAGACTTAAAACTCAAGGACACATTCGTAGTGTCAGCCATTTGTCGTATTCGTAAGAGCAAAATATCAGGCACTGCAAAAGTAGGAATAAGAGCAACGGCGCTCGCGCAAAGATAAAGTCATCGTGAACCCAAGCACAAGATTTATGATGAGGCTTGGGGCTCCGAGGTAGATATACGTGGGGACAACAAGTACCTCGCAGACGGGCTATTGCTGCGTACCAGTTACCATTAAAGATATCTTTCCTCCGATTCCACTCCTCACACCTATGACTCAGTGCCATGGTACATGTGGGCATCGTGCACCAGCTCTCGCAGAAGCTCGGTATTGCCGAAGTTGGAGTCGATTGTAGTGATATCCTGAACCGGGCCAAAGGTTTACGATCTGGGCTTGGCTTGGGCTTAGGCTTGGGCTTGTGGAGTCAAGGGTTAAAGGTCCTTGACATGTGGAGGAGCTGTATCCAAACGACCTCGGGGCTGGACGTTTTTGTCCAATTGAGCTCTCCAGGGTTTCTGGTTGCTCAGTTTGGTTTATGCCTCCCAACCTCTAAAACAGAAACGTTGCTACTTCAGCATGCTAACAGCTTTGCAAGTAGATGCGGATACCTAACAGCTGGTTCTGAACCCCTTCCACAACATGTCGCCTCATCCTCCATGTACCAAACTGACACTCTCATGTAAACCGTAAATCCGTTCCTCACCTAAACCCCTAAACCCTAATCCCCTGAACCCAAAACCCCTAAACCCCTAACCCCCAAACCCTATAAACCCTAAATACCTAAACCCTTGGCGTCAGACGTCACGTCTTGATTACGAGGTTTACTTGAGTTTGGTGGTTTAGTTCTATTAGGTTGAGTATAGTGGCGATTAGTGTTTAAGGTTTGGGTCTATAGGTCTACAAGGCTAACGTGTATGTCAGAAGAGATTCTTCATGACTTGTGTTGGCCTTCTCTAAACCCCTTTAGGTTCTTCTCCACTAGGTGACCGAACCCTAGACCCGAAAGCTCTAGGGCCAAGGCTGTCGTGCATTTCCCGTGGTAATCGCCAGCGCCTCTGCTTCAGGGCTTGGGGTTTCGGGATGTCTGGGGTACAGGGTTTAGGGGTTTCGGGTAGGACTATCGCGTCGGTCCCTAAACGGCCCTAGCTTCAAGCCCTGACGAAGCCGAACACAACCCTCGCCGCCGGTTAGGTTCAAACTTTGCATGTGCAAAGGATCTAGAAATCTAGACATAAAAATTCAGTCTTCCCATTCATGGGGGCGAGGCGGTGGTAACAGGCTATAGGTAAGCATCTGTAATTCTTGTGTTTGTTGAGGATCGAACAAACCCTCCGAATGCGCCAGAATTGCCAGGATTCTGGAGTTTCGGGCATTTGTGGCTCATCGTGCAGGCTATGGCAGCAAAGAAACCCCGAACCATGTGCCAGAGTTACTCAACTAAATTCATGGAAAACCTTGCTTTACCGTCATGACGGGATGTTCGTAGATCGACGACAAGAAAATCCATCCTGCCGCTTAAACTACTGTTCAGAAGGCTCCTGCGCGCCAATGTTGTAAATCTCAGGTTTGCTGGGGTCAAGAAAGAAGCCCTGAGGGTCCAAGTACCTAATAAACATATTAACCCTCTTAAACATTGAGCTGCTTAACTACTATCCTAAACCCAAGTACCTAATTATTGGGTCCTTTAAAGGACCCTTAGGGAAGATGCTAAGCGTCCTGTTGCTAAGCCTCAGGAAAGGCCCTTGGGGTTGATTCAACCCTAAACCCTAAACCCTAAACCGGTTTAGGGTTTAGGGTTTAGTGCTACTCATTCGGCCCAGTTGCGAAGCCTGAAAAAAGCCCAGTGGGTAGTTATGAGCAAAGCACCACCAAGAGGTTGGTGTTTGTCTCCCTTTGGGGTTTAGGGTTTTAGGGTGTAGAAATCTATATATAGGGTTTAGGGTCTTGGGGTTTAGAAATCTATATATATAGTTTAGGGTTTTGGGGTTTAAAAATCTATAGGGTTTAGGGTTTTAGGGTTTAGAAATCTGCCTCCTCACCTATCTACCCATCTCTGTCTCGATCTCGCTGTCCGCCTCTGAAAGCTGCAGGGTAGCAGGCTGTTGGACTCCGGGGCCCGGCATCCCCAGAGTCTCCATTGCAGTTCCCGTTTGGGGGTTACCTAAACCCTAAACCCTAAACCGCTAGGATCCTAACCATAAATACTTAAAATAATTAAATTAATTGAAATCGGCTGTCTCTAAAGCTCTAGAATGAGGCAGCCGATTTCAATTATTTCAACCCAAAAAGGAACCACAATGGAGACTATACGTCTGGCTCAAGTGGCCTGGTTCAAAAGATCTCGGGTGTAAAAGGGCTTCATTAGCCGCAGTTCCCAAAACCCGACACCCCAAGCCGTAAACCCCATCCCTCACCTCACCCAAGATCGGCCGTCGAGCCTTGAAGCGCGTAAGTCTAAGCGGGTGGGACCCAGAAGGACCCTCCGAGCCGAATCAACTCTGAATGATGAGGCATGTATAGTAGAAGCCAGAAAGTTGGAACATGCCTTAGGGGCACGAGGATAATGATGTTCCAACTTTCTGGCTTCTACTATACATGGGCAGTTCTCTGAATTAGGGCCCCCTTTAGGGGATCCTTTTTATTGAGGGTGCCGTACTAGGTCTGGGGACCTGAAGAGGGCCCTAACTTAAAGAACTACCCACATGCCAAAGTCCTATTCTGGAGGCCTGAATACTTGGACTGAGGGTTTCGAGGTATTGTCACGATAAAATGTTCAGGAACTTGGTCAAACAGCTTAACTAAGTCCTTGAAGTTGTGAACAGGGTCTGAGTTCAGCGTATCAGGATTTCGAGTCGGCTAAGGGTACAACTAGCGGTAAGTAGCGTGTGTGCCTAGTCTTCCCAACCCCATGCAGCCAAACCTAGAATATAGGGGCCTTAATAATTAGAATAGGGTATGGGGGCCCATTACACTATATTTATATTAAGGACCCCCAAAACAGTACAGGTAATTACTGAGGCCCCTAAAGTACCTGCTTTCAGCCAAGCTGCTGTTCAGGAAGATGGGAGACAGTGCCAGTGTGGTGATCCCAAGATCGCGTAAGTAACCTTAAGACGCGGCTCCGGCAATCACGACGATGTGGTTTCCTGTTCCGAGCATACGTAGAACTGTTCCTGCTCCTCCTTGTCCAAATCCTCCTCCTCCTCCCCTCCTCCCCCTCCCGCTTCCCCCATCCCCGTCCTCCTCCTCTTCCTCCTCCCAAAACTACTGCCAGTACGACGCGACGAAGATTTTTTTACCAATACGACCAGTATTGATACTAACAGTAGTCATACTATCACCACAACGACGGCACGATTATGCGAATCTGGTTCAAAGAAGCGGTGGGGCGGGGGGGTGGGGCTTAACAACCCCAATGTGGGTAGTTCTCTAAATGCCCAAAATAGTACGGCACCCTTATAGAAAGGACCCCAAAAAGCTAATGGACCCTAATTTAGAAAACTAACCATGTAAGAAGACTACCCATGTACTGTTGGTCATCTTTTTGGAGTTGTTGTTCAAGCTTGATTAGAATTTAGGGTTTAGGGTTCAGGGGTTTAGGGTTTAGGGTTAGAAGGTGATCATGGTAGGACTCCTACTCAGCGCCGTGGTGCATAGCTGGGATCACCGTAGAACAGCATGCAGATGACTGTCTCGCCGCTGCATCTACACCCTAAACGCCCTAAACATCAACCTGAACCCTGAACCCTGAACCCTAAACCCTAAACCCCTAAACCCTAAACCCTAAACCCTCAGGAGCCTGACAATCCAAACTCTGCATCCCGAACCGTCTCGTTGAGAAGGTTAGGCCTAAACCCTCAACTAAACACCTGGACGCCTTGAAACCACGAAAACAAACCCTACCTCTCGATGATCAGAATACGCAGAGTATGGTATGGTTTCTTGTCGGAACTATCAGTCAAAAAGTTTTACAACCTATTCCGGCTGCTCTGTTAGAAGAAGGGCCTTCCTCCCCTGAACCCAAAGCTCTAAACTGCCAACCCCTTAGCCACTGAATCCCCAAACCCAAAACCCAAAACCCTAAACCCTAACCCGAACCTGAACCCAAAACTGTAGACCCACAAGGAACCTTACACCCTACACTACTACAGAACCCTTACAAAGAACTCCAAGCCCCTGAACCACGCAAAAATCCACAAAATCTAAACAACCCTGAGCCCCTTGTAGGAGTCCCAAAAGCCCAAACTCCAAAGCCTCTCAGCTCAACCCAAACGCTACCAACAACCCTAAAGTCCCAGTGCAGAAACCAATACTATTCCTGAGAATTCACCCTAAACCACTAAACCCCTAAACCCCTAAATCCCTAAACCCTAAATCGGTTTATATTATACGAGTCCCAGTGCAGAAACCAATACTATTCCTTAGAATTCCTTATTGTACTTGTAGTATTAAGGAGCCCCAAACCATCTTTTATTTATCAAGGCCCCTAGATTAAACCGAAGCCTTAAACCTTCCTTTACCTGCCAGAACCTACTTTTTTGTAGCGTCCCTATGAATCCCATATTCCGGTTTATATTATAAGAGAACCCTAAACCCTAAACCGGTGTATATTATAAGAGCCTGCAAAAAAGTAGGGTTTAGTAGGTCTGGGTTGTCCTTCTAACTCCAAGGCCCCCAGAGCCATCAAGTCAAGGGGGTTATAAAGGGTTTGGGTTTTAGGGTTTAGGAGTTTAGGGTTTAGGGGTTTAGGGGTTTAGGGTTTAGGGGTTTAGGGGTTTAGGGTTTAGGGTCTTAGGGTCTTAGGGTTTAGGGGTCTAGGGTCTGGGCCTGAAGTTGCAACCTTAGGGCCGAGCATACCAAGACCCCCCAATGGCCCTTGACTCACTGGGCCAAGACCCAAGGAAATAAAAGTTGAAACTTTCAGAATCGACCACCTTATAAGAGGCCCAAAAGTTGAAAAGTTAAGATCGACCAGCTTATAAGAGGCCCAAAAGTTGAAAAGTTAAGTTTAGAGCCAATAAGTTTAATAGAGTCCTTATGGTCCTCAATAGTGGGTATTTGGGGTAAAATAGAGGGTAGTTGCGGGGTCTAGGTAGGTGATCCTAGCACTGTTCATCCTGAACCCATGTTCCAACTTTCTGGGATTCACTATAATAGGGCTTGCGGGTTTAGGAATTTAGGCTTTAGGGTTGGGGGTATCATCAACTGGGTCATCCCAAACGGCCCTCCGAAAGTTATTGGGGCATAAGTCTTAATAAGACCCTCATCGACCCATGCACTCATAACGTTCCACTGGCATACCTACTGGGAGGTTCATGGGTAGTTATAAGTAGGGCTATAAGTAGGGTAACTATACTTAAAAATCACATTAGGGGACTTATAACCCACTTATAACTACCCATGAACCTCCAAGTAGGATCCTTTCCTTACTAGAAGTTAAAAACCCTCAGATGACCCGTAGACACTGTAGAGGGCCTCGACCCTAAAAACAATCATGTATCGACACTTTCTGCCAAGATGCCCAGGCGTGCCTGAATGCCGTGGAAGTCTCCGCCGTGACGCCAACGGGCTAACGACCTCAATCGGATCTTCCCTTGGGGTTTAGGGCTCAAGTTGCTTGACTTCATGACATACAGTGAGCCTGCACACCCCTACCAACCCCAAGAACAGAAACCCTTGCAATACGCCGTCTAATCCACAAGCCCCTCCACTCCAAACCTAAGACCCTATGGCAACATCCACCCTAAACCATAGGGTTTGGGGCTTAGGGTGCAGCTAGCTGAACAAAACGTAGAATACTCAAAACCCTCATGACACTAAACCAAGCGAACAACTCAAGTCCCTAAACTTGGCGCTGGAGCCCTGTTGAGAAAAAACAGCTCGGGTCCTGTCAAGACAAAGCGGTACTCTGTTTCTAGATAGCTTGCCACCCAAGCCCTCCAACGGAAATCCGAATACAGCATACCACCCTGCTCGGCTCTGCAAAGCCGAAGAAGGAAGGACCCAAATATCTGGAGGACCCCCCTTATACCTGAAGCTGAAGCCCTATGGCCCTACCTAAACGGTTCAGGTTTGGGATTTAGGGTTTAACGGTCCCAAAATGCAAGGCTCAGAGAAAAGGAATCCTATAATAATTAACATCATTTGGTTCAGTATAACAGGAATCCTATAATAGTTAACATCACTTGGTTCGGTATCAAAGGAATCCTATAATAATTAACATCATTTGGTTCAGTATACAAGGAATCCTATAATGATTAACACCCAAATATCTGGGGACCCGACCAGGGCTCTCCCTTCTTCAGCTCGTCACGCTGGAAGTCCGGGATGTTGCCTCAGAGGGTCTTAAGTAGTGTATAGAGTTTAGGGTTTGGTTGGTTTGTGAAGGTCTCAGATTTAGTTTCTCAGGCTTATGTACGGCACGGGGTAGAGGACTTATAGTTTAAGGCTGTTGGGCCCCAAAAAAACCGGCTCTTTGGCCGGCGTTAGACATATAACACTTAGGGCTCAGGGATTAGGGCGCAGTCCCCAAACACACGCATTTTCGGAGGCGTTAGGTGTGCGGCTGGAGTTTTTAAAAAAGGGTGAATGCAGTGTTCAGCTTCATCTGGCAACCCTGAACCCCGAAACTGACCCCTTATATGAACCCTCAAGCTTCAAATCAATCCTAAAGCCCTACTTAGACCTTCAATCGAGAAAGCTAACCCTAGGGCTCCAGTTACCTAAATGGTAGCTTACTTGGGTTTGGTAACCTACTATGTGGGGAACTGGAGACCCTAGACTAGAATAAATCCTAAACCCGAGACCCTGAATGATGACTAGTAAACTCCCTCTCTGCCCCGCCAAGGGGCTCTGATCGTTGCTGATGTCGCCGTTTGCAAAGCGGTCGACGAGAATGCTGTAGAAGATCTCGCGAGGGTGGCGCTGAGAACCGAAACAAAGCCCTAACGTCCAGGGGCACTAAAGGGTCCTGTAAGGTGTGTTATATAATTAAGGGCACTGGAAGGTTTTTTAAAAGGGTTTGGGCTATCTCAACCGAGCACTTGCCAGGCACTGTGAGCCTTACCCTGTTCAGTATCTTGACTGCACTTCGCCAGGAACGGGGTCGCTGTAGGTTCTGTTCGGATTCGCATAACGGGACGGGGGTAGTCTCCAAATGCTGGAGATAGCCGGACGAAAAATATGAGGCAGGATCTCAATCATGTCGTCTGGCCATGATGCAAGAGTCCCCCAGCCATCTAAGGACCATCACAATTTTGTTCGGCTTGCAGAACTGGAGGGGGAGGGGGGTAGCCTCCAAATGCTGGAGATAGCCGGACCATGTCGTCTGGCCATGATGTCAGAGTGCTCCCAGCCAGCTAAGGACGATGATAATTCTGCATGTTCGGCTTCGCAGAACTGGAGGGGGGTAGCCTCCAAATGCTGGAGATAGCCGGNACCATGTCGTCTGGCCATGATGTCAGAGTGCTCCCAGCCAGCTAAGGACGATGATAATTCTGCATGTTCGGCTTCGCAGAACTGGAGGGGGGTAGCCTCCAAATGCTGGAGATAGCCGGACGAAAATATGAGGCAGCATCTCAATCATGTCGTCTGGCCGTGATGCAAGAATGCCCGCAGCCATCTAAGGACGATCACAATTCTGTTCGGCTTCGCAGAACGGGAGGGGGGGTAGCCTCCAAATGCTGGAGATAGCCGGACAAAAAACATGAGGCAGGATCTCAACCATGTCGTCTGGCCATGATGTCAGAGTGCTCCCAGCCAGCTAAGGACGATGATAATTCTGCATGTTCGGCTTCGCAGAACTGGAGGGGGGTAGCCTCCAAATGCTGGAGATAGCCGGNCGGCATACGATATTGTTGACTGTGACTGGAGTTCAGACGTGTGCTCTTCCGATCTAGGGGGGGTAGCCTCCAAATGCTGCAGATAGCCGGACGAAACATATGAGGCAGCATTTCAATCAGGTCGTCTGGCCACGATGTCCAAGTGCTCCCAGCCATCTAAGGACGATCATAACTCTGTGCGGCTTCGCAGAACTGGAGGGGATAGCCTCCAAACGCTGGAGATAGCCGGACGAAAAACAGCTCAATCAGGTCGTTTGGCCTTAGAGCCAGGGTGCTCCCAGCCATCTCAGGACGATTACAACTAAGTCCCCTCGCGACAGCGGATGCGGCATGGCGCACGAAGCGGGGCTTCCGCACAAGCAGCGTAGTAGTGCGACCACCACATGCGATCCAGCGTTGAGCGGGTGTCAGCGATGCAGCGCTGCCAAGGCTTTAAAAGGGAACCAGGCCAGTGCAGAATCTTGACGCCCAAGGGCCCCGCTCCCCGACCCAAGGATCTCCAGGCTATTTGGGCGAGTTGGTGATCTCCACGAGCCAGCTGCACCAGGCAACTTGCCGTGGCACAGAAGTTGAAGGACATCGGCAGGCTGCAGAACCGACCAACCTCTCTTCGGACTGGCGCCCCTTCCGCAAGGGTGGCTTTGTAGCGCTCATGCCAGACATGCGGCAGGCACGTACCAACCTCAGGGGTGCCATGCAGTGCCTTGGCATCCACCACCAGCTCCCCATGAAAAGTGAACTGTGTGGCAACCCACTCGTTCAGATGATCTTGGTCGCCGTAGGAGCCAAACTCTGTGCCATTCTTTTCCTGGGTTCTTGCTAAGGAAGTTAATTTAAGTTACCAAAATGAAATTAATAGGGATCTGTATGGTTTCCTGATAATGGAAATTTACATTAAATCCCTTAACAAGAACCCAGTTTCGGGCTGCTCCTTCCACCAGGGCATCCCCGTCCAGCGAGAGAGGCCCTTCCAGCGCGGCAGCTCCTCCAAGGATGCACGCAAAGCCTCGAAGATGCTCAACGACGGCCTGAAAAGCATCACTCCAGCGTTGAAGGCCATCATGGACTTCGTCAGCGCCGCCGCCATGCTCAGGCTCTTACCTGGGTTCTTGTTAAGAAAGTTTACTTTAAGTTACCGTGATAGGGATCTATAGTACATAATGGTTCCTTACTATGGTAACTTATATATACTAGATTCCGAAACCCATAGAGCCATAGAGCACCATTGTAGATCCCTTGAAGGAGCCGTTATAGATCCTTACTATGGTAACTAATTGAATCCCTTACGGTAGAAGCCCAAAGGTTGGATCCTTAAGGGAATGACAGCACTATTTGGCCTTAATCCGGTTTCCAACTCTATAGGGTTTACTATAAAGAAGAGCCCAGTTGCCGGCAGCTTGAAAGGCCCGAAAGACCGGCTCCAAACTATCCAAAACCAGGGTGTCGGCGTCCAAGTAGAGGACCAGCTCGTAGCCCCTCGGCCTCCAAAATCCTAACCCTAAACCCCAAAATCCTAAACCCTAAATCCCGAAATCCTAAACCCTGAACCCCCTAAATCCCGAAATCCTAAACCTCAAGTCCTAAACCCTAAATCCGGAAAACCCCACACCCGAACCCCTAAACCGTATAAACCCTAAAATCCTATACACCCTAAAACCCTAAAAACTCTAAATTCCTACAAACCTAAATCCTATAAACCCTTAATCTTATCTTATAAACCCTAAAATCCTATAAACCCTAGGCTCATAGCCTTTCGGCCTCCAGAGCTGCAGCTTCCCCCAGGCCCTGGGCCACAGATGCGCTGGCGGCGGCTCCAAAAACAAACGTCTCAGGAGACCTTCGGCCTCTAAAGCTTGCAAAGCCTAGGTTTTTGTTAAGGAATGTAAAAGGGATATGTAGTAAATAGTACGGTTTTCTTATTGTGGCACCTTAAGTTAAATCCCATAACAAGAACCGAAGAGCTTCTTCGGCCTCTCTTGGAAGGGATTCCCCGGCGCGGAGTGAAAGTACCACCAAGAATGGCCTCACTGGCATCTCGCAACGCCCCCCCGCTCCGCGGGAAGAAATCCTGATAGAGTGGGCCAAAGTTCGCAAGGCGTCGACGTAGACCAGCACGATGGCCGTGGCGTCAGCATCTTCTTCCTCATCGTCGCGGGAGTGGCCAGGCTTCCTGGTTCATGGTTGGGATAGTATTAAAAACTAACATGTCTATTCCTCACTGGGCTTAAGTACCCATAAACATGTAAAGTGTTACCCAGTTATGACAAAGCTTCTCTAAAGGATGGATGCTTCGAAAAAGGTCCTCCGAAGTGAGAACAGTTGCGATGGCAAAATTGCCCGGCTCTTTGGAGTACATCACGCACTCAGACTCCTGGGTTCTTCTTTGAGGGATTTAACATAAGTTACCATGATAAGGAAAGCGTATTGTTTGCTTATTTATTTACTCTAGATCCCCATTATGGCAACTTCAATTAGCTTCCTTAACAAGAACCCTATTACGTACTATAGATCCCTATTACCCAATAGACCAGCGTAGTCAGAAAAGCGGGAAATAGTCAATAGTAAGAATTTTGACTTCGGCTCAAATTGACTTTGACTTCGAAGTTAAAAGTGGGCGTAGAAAATAGTCACTTTGCGTTGCGACAAAGTCACTTTGCGAAGTTAAAAATTGACGATGAAGTCAACTCGGGGCAAAACTGCTAATGGAAGTTTCCGCTAAACTTCCTCTAAACTGCTTTTGAAACTGCTTACAAACTGCCGCACTCTCGTTAGCAGTTTCAAGGGGCCAAAAACAAAACTTCCACTAAACTGCTCTTCGTTTTTGGCACTGTTTCTGTGCTCGAGAAAGGGTGNTTTCAAGGGGCCAAAAACAAAACTTCCACTAAACTGCTCTTCGTTTTTGGCACTGTTTCTGTGCTCGAGAAAGGGTGAAAATGCACACACAACAAAAGTATACACAACACACACACACATATGTTGTGTATTAGATATAGATATAGATATAGATATAGATATAGATATAGATATAGATATAGATATGCATATGTATGCATTATGCATATCTATATCTATATCTATATCTATATCTATATCTATATCTATATCTATATGTATAACATACCGAACAGCCAACATTTCACCACTCAGAAAACACACAGCACACACACAGACACACCGACAAAACATGTACAAACACACACACACACCAACACAACACACACACACCCTTGAAGCAACCACACCGAACCGAGCAACACACACAAGGTGCAACAGCACAACCTATATGCAGACTAAACCTATACATAAACCTTTAGGAACAACCCTGACCGCCCAAAGCCCGAAAGCCCGAACCCTTGCAGCTCTTACACTCTTATATATGATCCCTTAACCTTTTAAACACCCTTTAACCCCGAAAACCCTGAAACCCTATAAACCCTCGAAGCTTACCTTGAGGGTTTCCTTGAGAGAAGGACAGTTTTACCTTGAGAGAGGGGGGAAAGGNGTGTGTGTGTGTGTTGTGTGTGCATGGACCACGAGAGGGTTTCCTTGAGAGAAGGAGTGTTTTACTTTGAGAGAATGTGTAACATGGAGGGTGTTCTGAACATGTGTAGGCATTTCATACATGTATGGCAACAGTGATGCTGCGGCCGGTCATCAAGTGCTTTGTGAGTTGAAACTCGCGAGAGTGTGTCTGTGCATGAGTAAATCAGAAACGATAGCTAGATGTGTGCAAGGGCTTGTGTTGTAGCAGAAGTACATGTCATGATTCTGGGTGTGCATGTGTATGTATGTACAGAACTTGTATAGGCCTGCCTATAGTTCTTCCTCGTGCTTTGCCATGCTGCTGAAGAATGCAGTTCGGTTTCGCTCGGTGGCGGACCCCTCCGTGGGTGTCGCCGATTTAAAGAAATGCTTGGAGGACTTTTTGTCAGCCATGAACGACACCAACCTAGGAAAGCTGCTGGAGAGTCCCAGCGGGTACGGGTGGAAGAGTGCTGCCTGCCCGGTCTGGTTGTGTAAGTCAGCCTCGCTTTGGAAGTCCTACCTTCGCCTCGCTCCGAATGCCACGATCTCAGGTAAGAAGAACCGCACTGCTTTGACTAGGCTCCTAGAGGGAACCAAGGCCAACTGCACGAAAAAATCGGACAGCGACTTCATCGACAGCATGGATGACACTATCAGAATCGGATTGAATCATCTGCGAAGCTTGAAGCTGAATGACCTACTTAGGCAGAGATGCTTCAAGAAGGCGGATGCGGCACAGCAGGAAGTTTTGAACGAGATCTTGCAGTTGGTTGTGGTGTCTGCTGACGAGGTGGCCGATGNGATGCTTCAAGAAGGCGGATGCGGCACAGCAGGAAGTTTTGAACGAGATCTTGCAGTTGGTTGTGGTGTCTGCTGACGAGGTGGCCGATGCAGCGGCATCCTCTGCAACTCCTACCTCAGCGGCTTTGGTTTCAGTTCCACCTCCGACCGGTCCTCCTGCTGCAACGGTGAGCTCCTTCGACATCAAGAGCAGACCTTCGGTTGGCACTCCAGACTTCTTGGAGTCTGGCAAAGTCTTTGCCAGAATCTTGCAGGNTCCACCTCCGACCGGTCCTCCTGCTGCAACGGTGAGCTCCTTCGACATCAAGAGCAGACCTTCGGTTGGCACTCCAGACTTCTTGGAGTCTGGCAAAGTCTTTGCCAGAATCTTGCAGGAAAGGCAGTCCATTTCATCGGCAAGCTCAGATGACGAAGGGGTGCAGCCCGAGATCGCAGTGGTGTCCCCTTTCAAAGGTGTGAGCTNGATGCTTCAAGAAGGCGGATGCGGCACAGCAGGAAGTTTTGAACGAGATCTTGCAGTTGGTTGTGGTGTCTGCTGACGAGGTGGCCGATGCAGCGGCATCCTCTGCAACTCCTACCTCAACGGCTTTGGTTTCAGTTCCACCTCCGACCGGTCCTCCTGCTGCAACGGTGAGCTCCTTCGACATCAAGAGCAGACCTTCGGTTGGCACTCCAGACTTCTTGGAGTCTGGCAAAGACTTTGCCAGACTCTTGCAGGAAAGGCAGTCCATTTCATCGGCAAGCTCAGATGACGAAGGGGTGCAGCCCGAGATCGCAGTGGTGTCCCCTTTCAAAGGTGTGAGCTTCACGGAGAGCCTGAACCGCATGNTCTTGCAGGAAAGGCAGTCCATTTCATCGGCAAGCTCAGATGACGAAGGGGTGCAGCCCGAGATCGCAGTGGTGTCCCCTTTCAAAGGTGTGAGCTTCACGGAGAGCCTGAACCGCATGTGTGACATCGATGAGAAGGACAAGAAAATTCTGGAAGCATCCCAGGCGACTGCCCCAGCCCAGATTACCATGAAACCGAAAGGCAAGGCAAAGGCCAAAGGTAAAGCAAAGGCCCTGGCGAAAGCCGCCGAGGCAAGCACCACGGTGGATGAGAAGGTCAAGGGCAAAAGACGTTTGGGGAAGGACAAGACCTCGGTGGCTTCGTCCTCAAAGGCTCCGAAGGGCAAGCAGGGCAAGAAGCCAGATGTGGAAGAGAAGGAGGAGACCTCGGTGCCAGTGCCAGAGGTGCCAGATGATGCCGAGATTGTGCAACCGGAGCATGATGACAATGACCAGAAGGATGACGAGATCCCGATCGTGCAGGAGCGGCAGTACAAGACCAAGGAGAGGGCACGTGTGCTCAGCTCAGCCTATCATAAGAGTCGCTTGGCTGCCCAGAAGCTTGGCAAATCCAAAGACGAGGCTAAGAAAATGGCTCGAGCTGCTCATGCCGCCGCTGCCAAGAAGTATGACGAAGAGCATGCTTAGAGACAGCGATAGTGTATATGAAGCAGATAAGTATAGCAGTATGCACTTTTTGCTCGTGAGTGCAGTTTTGGCTGCCTGTTTGAAGCTTTTGTTTCTGTCTCTGTGACTCAGAGAGGCACACTAATCCGGGAAAGTGTCAGTGCACTCCCATCATGCCTAGCATGTGTACTGTGAGTGTCCGAACATGCAGGATATGTTCACCGAGGGGCCGATCCATGAAAATGAAGCTGTCTGCAGGGTTTAGGTAGATGTACATATAGGCATGTGTAGCNGGATATGTTCACCGAGGGGCCGATCCATGAAAATGAAGCTGTCTGCAGGGTTTAGGTAGATGTACATATAGGCATGTGTAGCTAGGTGTGTGTGTGTGTATGTGTATGTGTGTGTGTGTTGTGGGGGGTATGTGTGTGTGTGTGTAGTCATGGGGGTATGCAACTCTGTGACTTTGCATTGTTGATTAAGTACCAACATAAAAGCGCCAGAAACCCCAAAACCTCAACTGCAAGACCTACACCTTATAGCCNAAAATGGCTCGAGCTGCTCATGCCGCCGCTGCCAAGAAGTATGACGAAGAGCATGCTTAGAGACAGCGATAGTGTATATGAAGCAGATAAGTATAGCAGTATGCACTTTTTGCTCGTGAAAGCAGTTTTGGCTGCCTGTTTGAAGCTTTTCTTTCTGTCTCTGTGACTCAGAGAGGCACACTAATCCGGGAAAGTGTCAGTGCACTCCCATGATGCCTAGCATGTGTACTGTGAGTGTCCGAACATGCAGGATATGTTCACCGAGGGGCCGATCCATGAAAATGAAGCTGTCTGCAGGGTTTAGGTAGATGTACATATAGGCATGTGTAGCNGGATATGTTCACCGAGGGGCCGATCCATGAAAATGAAGCTGTCTGCAGGGTTTAGGTAGATGTACATATAGGCATGTGTAGCTAGGTGTGTGTGTGTGTATGTGTATGTGTGTGTGTGTGTTGTGGGGGGTATGTGTGTGTGTGTAGTCATGGGGGTATGCAACTCTGTGACTTTGCATTGTTGATTAAGTACCAACATAAAAGCGCCAGAAACCCCAAAACCTCAACTNTGTGTGTGTGTGTAGTCATGGGGGTATGCAACTCTGTGACTTTGCATTGTTGATTAAGTACCAACATAAAAGCGCCAGAAACCCCAAAACCTCAACTGCAAGACCTACACCTTATAGCCACCAGCCGTATTTAAAGACCAAGTGTGCATTCCAAACCCCAAACCCTAGACCCTAAACACCACAGAAACACCCTAAACTTTAAGCCCCAAGCCAGGCCACCCAAAAGCTTCACCATAAACCCTACCCCTGAACACCCGAGGCTTTTGGGAAGCCTTAGACATCAATCACCGAGAAGCTCCAGATTATTTCAGACTATATATATANATATATATATATAGTACACATAGAGAAAAACTCCTACCAGGACAATACCGGCGATCCTGAAACCCTCAATCCCAACTCCTGTGCAAGTCTTCTTCGGGCTTGGGTCCTTTTATTTTAGTCTCCTGGTATTATGGGATATTGCCGGTTATTTTTAGCACTTGAGGTTCAGGGTTGAGTGTCCAGGCTGACAGGGTTTCTGGATTTGGGGTAATAGGAGTTTCGGGGTCAAGGCCAGGTAGGATTTGGAGTGCCGGGTCAGATTGGAATTCAGGAGTTCGAGTGTCCAGAGGGTTTGACTTCAGGTCTTTGGGAGTCTCGGGGTCAAGGTAGGATTTGAAGTGTCTTTGGTGATTGTGGAATCAAGGAATTCGAGTCTACAGGTTGGGTACTGCCCCCAGNGTAGGATTTGAAGTGTCTTTGGTGATTGTGGAATCAAGGAATTCGAGTCTACAGGTTGGGTACTGCCCCCAGTCAGTAACCCTTGGATAATATTCGTATTTTATAGTCAGATTAGGCCCTCTATAGTAGGCCTATTGTAGACTGTTACTGTATGGGGGCAGTACCCAATCTACAGGGTTTGACTTGAGGTCTTTGGGAGTCTCGGGGTCAAGGATAGGTAGGATTTGGAGTTGGGGTAAGGTCTTTGAGANTAGACTGTTACTGTATGGGGGCAGTACCCAATCTACAGGGTTTGACTTGAGGTCTTTGGGAGTCTCGGGGTCAAGGATAGGTAGGATTTGGAGTTGGGGTAAGGTCTTTGAGATTTGGAGCTTGGGGGACTTCGGGTCTACAGGGTTTGAGTGCTACCATGAGTGTTACCTTGAGTGTTACCCTGAGAGCTACTTTGAGTGACAGAGATCCAAACAAACAGCTCAGGCACCCCATCCCAAAGCAAGCGACCCAAAACAAATCCAAAGCCAACAAGCCTCCCCCCTCTGGGATTCAGTTCCGGGCTTCAAGGATTCTAGGATTTCGGCGCTTTTACTCGTTCCAGGATNACCCCATCCCAAAGCAAGCGACCCAAAACAAATCCAAAGCCAACAAGCCTCCCCCCTCTGGGATTCAGTTCCGGGCTTCAAGGATTCTAGGATTTCGGCGCTTTTACTCGTTCCAGGATCAAGGATTCTAGGATTTCGGCGCTTTTACTCGTTCCAGGATTTAAAGTCGACCTTTCACCTTTGGATCATTAGTTGTATAGTTTGTGTGCTGGACATTGTTTGAAGGTCGCTATGGGNAATGTCATTCTGCATCTTTATAAGAGCTCGCCTCAGCCCTCAAATCCTTGACTCCAGATCCCGAACCCTTATAACCGAACCCATATGCTCTGAAGTCCTTTAAAGCTTTGGGGGAAAACACCACAACCCTAAACCCTAAACCCCTAAACCTAAGTTTGTTTGTTGGACAGTATGCGAAGGTTTCAAAGGGGGTCTTCAGTTCTGGGGTTTGCAACCCGAGGTNAGCTTTGGGGGAAAACACCACAACCCTAAACCCTAAACCCCTAAACCTAAGTTTGTTTGTTGGACAGTATGCGAAGGTTTCAAAGGGGGTCTTCAGTTCTGGGGTTTGCAACCCGAGGTTTTACCTCATCCCCAGCCTGTAGTCAACAAAAAATAATTTCATCTTTAGAACATGAACAAATACATCTTCATCAGAGATCGCCTCAGCCCCCAAATCCTCGACTCCAGATCCCAAGCCTTTATAACCGCACCCATATGTTCTGAAGTCCTTAAGGAGTCTAGGGCTTAAGGGTTCGGGGTTGGGGTTTATACCAACACAAACAGCCCCGAATCCCAAAGTGGCACCACAACAGTCTAAGGTTAAAGGTTTTTCCTCAACCGCAATGAATGTGAAGCACCTCAACTCCATTAGGATTATATCACCCCATGATGAACATCGTCATGTTACCCCTGTTTCATACCGANCACAACAGTCTAAGGTTAAAGGTTTTTCCTCAACCGCAATGAATGTGAAGCACCTCAACTCCATTAGGATTATATCACCCCATGATGAACATCGTCATGTTACCCCTGTTTCATACCGAACACCCTGAGGAAATAACAACACCCGAAACATACACCCAATGCAACCCCCTATTAAACCAGGGTCCCGATAGTATTTCTTCGGTGATATTTCGGGCTCTCACGGTTCATNACCTCTAAATTGAATATATAGTAGTATAATAACCCTAAACCCTAAACCCTTAATGTGTGCGACCTTCCATCATGCCTAGATATAGCTACATGGTTACAGATATATATATATATATATATTGAGTCTAGATCGGCCAGGACACACATTGCAGGCCGGGGTCCTCCTAGCATCCTGATGTAAAATACAGTGCACATATACAGGGAACATATACAACAAGTNACATTGCAGGCCGGGGTCCTCCTAGCATCCTGATGTAAAATACAGTGCACATATACAGGGAACATATACAACAAGTATAGGTTTGTAGACTCTCATAGACTTCCTGTGGCTCTCTCTTGCACTCACGGGGTATAGACCTCTAAGCTTGGACCCTTTAGGACACCGTCCCTTTTTCGGCCTAGGGTATTCACCTCTAATCTAACCCACACACTATATAGCCCNCCTGTGGCTCTCTCTTGCACTCACGGGGTATAGACCTCTAAGCTTGGACCCTTTAGGACACCGTCCCTTTTTCGGCCTAGGGTATTCACCTCTAATCTAACCCACACACTATATAGCCCACACAACCTAAACCTAAACCTAAACCCTTTAGCCCTAAACCGTGAAAGCTCCAGGCCAGCGGTGAATCATGTCGCGAGTTTTTCTGAAGTATGTCGACAACAGCTGCACAGTTTCTATTCTGGGATCTCAGCTGCGATCCCGAGGCTGNTAGCCCTAAACCGTGAAAGCTCCAGGCCAGCGGTGAATCATGTCGCGAGTTTTTCTGAAGTATGTCGACAACAGCTGCACAGTTTCTATTCTGGGATCTCAGCTGCGATCCCGAGGCTGGGTTTTCGAGCACATACAGCTGGTGAGAAGTGGCCGCATGCAAGATGCAAGGTATTGCAATGCTTTTATCAGTGTCTGGGATGACCAGTATGCTGCATATATGGCATCGGAGCTGAATGGTACTTTTATTCCTGGTGTTGGCACGGTGCAGGCTGAGATAGCCAGGCCAAGGAATAATGCAACGGCTGGTACACAGAGCAAGGCTTCGCCTCCTGGTGTGCCATTGGTTCCGACACCGCCGAAGTGCCCGCCGCCTGCTCATTTGTTGCCGGCTGCGAAGATGCAAGCTGCTCCACTGCCAATGGAAACCCCTCCGATGGTGGAGGTGCCGGCAGCTGCTACAATGGAAAATCCTCCGATGGTGGAGGTGCCAGCAGCTGCAGCTGCTTCAGTGGTGGAGGATGATGGCTATGATGAGGAGGAGGAGATTGGAGATGAGGAGCTGCAGAGGTTTTTGGCAGAGCATGCAGCGACGAGCCCTGCTGTGAGCGATGGCAGCAGGAGCCAGAGTTCCAGGTCCACCAGCTCCACATCGCGATCACGATCCCGGCGGCGGCGGAGGAGGAGCAGAGGGAGAAGGAGGAGAAGGAGCAGAGGAAGAAGGAGGAGGAGGGATCGTTCGTGACCCCGCCGATCGTGAGAAACAAGGGTTTGTGCGATTTTGCTCTCACCCAAACCCACACCTGTATAAGCCCTTATAAAGAAACCTCTTATGTACCCTAAACTCACACCTGCAAACCCTTATAAATAATCACACACCCTAAGACCCTGGTGTTTGCACACCGACCCGAAAACCTTGAAAGCCTAAAACCCCAGAGCCCTAAAACCAAACCTTGAACCCACACACTAAGACCCTAAGCCCTACAACCCTATATAACCCTAAACCCTATAACCCCTAAACCCTAAAACCGTCTATATCAGCCAACCAACCCTCAAGCACACCGACAACCCTGGCAACAAACACGAGCCCGTGAACCCGACAACACTCCACACACCTTACACCCTGCAAGACCTTTAAAACTCTATCATTGTAAAACTCTGAAACCCGGACTGTGGCTCCACATCCTGAGGCTTTGGGGCTTTGGCGCTTTTGGAGGTCTTGAGCTTCAACCCATTAAAGTTATAATTGTGTGCATGTGTTTTGCAATCTATCTCTAGGGGAAGGTTATTTGTGTGTGTGTNTGAGGCTTTGGGGCTTTGGCGCTTTTGGAGGTCTTGAGCTTCAACCCATTAAAGTTATAATTGTGTGCATGTGTTTTGCAATCTATCTCTAGGGGAAGGTTATTTGTGTGTGTGTGTGTAGATGTACATGTACATATGTATATATATATATATTTATGTGTGTGTGCATACATACAACCTGTTATTTCAGCACATTGTGACCTTGAGAGAAGCCAAGAGAGCCATAGAGGAGTTCGGGTCAACACATTGCGACTTTCAGGGTGACCAAGAGAGTCATACAGGATTTCGGGTTTGGGGTTTTAAAACCCGAAGCAATGAACTTTACAGCACATTGTGAAAAAGAGAGGGACCNTTGGGGTTTTAAAACCCGAAGCAATGAACTTTACAGCACATTGTGAAAAAGAGAGGGACCAAGAGAGCCATAGAGGATTTCGGGTCAACACATTTCGACTTTGTGGGTGACCAAGAGAGGCATACAGGATTTCGGGTTTAGGGTTTTAAAACCCGAAGCAATGAACTTTACAGCACATTGTGACCTTGAGAGGGACCAAGAGAGCCATAGAGGATTTCGGGTCAACACATTGCGACTTTNTAAAACCCGAAGCAATGAACTTTACAGCACATTGTGACCTTGAGAGGGACCAAGAGAGCCATAGAGGATTTCGGGTCAACACATTGCGACTTTGAGGGTGACCAAGAGAGTCATACAAAATTTCGGGTATAGGGTTTTATTCTATGAACCCAGCCTACGACGACTTTGGCTGAATCGTGCAAAGCCACAATCCCTAAACCTATGTCGAAGCCCTAGAACTTTTATAGAAACCCGAAACACAGAAAGCCCTCTATCTTGATAAATAACCAAACATGTCCAAACCCTAGAACCTCTCATAAACCCGAAACACAGAAAACACCATCTCTATTGGTGAAGCCTTACCGTAAGCTTCAAATACAAAAGCCCGAATCGCAAAACCCCGAACCGTGCAAACCCTGCAACCCTGAAGGCTTCAGTGCCTTAAGCTTCAAACACAGAAGCCCAAAACCGCAAAACCACAAACCGCACACACCTCAAACCCTAAAAGCCTCAAACCCCAAAGCCACAAGCCCTGCAACCCTGAAGCCGGGAAAACCCGTGTAAGCTTCAAACAGAAGAGCCACAAAGCACAAAGCTCCGATCCGTGGAAGCCATAAACCCTAAAAGCCTCCAACTCAAAAGCCACATTGTCCTACAACCCTGAAGCCGTCAAACCCCGAACCGCCAAGCCCCGATCCGTGGAAGCCCGGAACAGTCAAAGCCTTCAACCCAAAAGCCACAAACCCTACAACCTTAAAGCCCTTTTGTCTTTAAGTTTGAAGCAGAAAAGCCCCGAACCGCAAAAGCCCCGATCCTTGGAAGCCTTGAACTTTAAAAGCCCCCAACCCAAAAACCCAAAACCGCCAAACCCCAGACCCGAGGGTGTAGCACTTTCGTAGAAATTTCTAGTAAACTTGCACAGGCGGCATTAGCAGTTCAGTAGAAATTTCCACTAAACTTCCACCCGTGGCATTAGCAGTTTAGTAGAAACTTCCACTAAACTTCCACCCATGGCATTAGCAGTTTAGTGGAAACTTCCACTAAACTTCCAATAGCCATTAGCAGTCCATTAGCAGTTTCCAAGATATGTATTAGCATTTTCCAAACCGTGTTTTATTACATGTGCTGAGGAATATTGCCCTAAGCCTCGAAACTGCTAACAAAGTGCTTCCCAAAGTGCTAAGTAACTGCTGCAAAACTACCGCCAAACTGCTAGTAGCAGTTTGGTGGAAACTTCTATCAAACTTCCACTGGGCTTGCTTTGCAGTGCTCGGCCCTAGCTTGCATCCCGTGTGTTTTGTGCCCCGTTTTGTGCCCCGGAAAGCATGGTGCTTTCGAAGATGGCGAAGCCTTTCAAGAAGCCGGCAGTGGCAAAGGCAACCGCGAGGAGCAAGGCAACGGTGGACCAGGACGTGGAGAGTGGAAAGAAAGGGAGCATGAATGAGTGCATCAAGCGAATGAAGAGCTCGGCTGCCTTGGCCGTCAAAGACAAGGATACCGACGACGGAGAGGACATGGATGTCGACGAGGAGGGCGAGGGAGAGAGTGTCGCGAGAGACAAAGGGTTTGCCCTAAAGTTCCAGCGAATGAAGAAAGACTTGCCAGCCTATGTTGTCGACCTCGTTGAGTCGCAGTCGGCCAAGGCTGCCCACCCCCGTGAATTCAAATCCCGAATGATCAACAAACTTTTCACCCGTGAATCTTGGTGAACATAGCATTTTGGAAAACAGTCTTTCAAGTAATTTCCGAATGTGCTGATTTCGAAAGCATAGGAAGACTAGCAGTATAGTAGTAGTAGTAGTAGTGGTGGTAGTAGTGGTAGTAGTAGAAATAGTAGTAGTAGTAGCAATAGTAGTAGTAGCTGTAGTAATAGTACTTGTTCAGCAGACAAGTCTAGTATAGTTATCATGATCAGCAGGAGCACCAGCACCAACCGCCTTTGTTTTCTACCAGAGAACGGCAGCCACTATGTAAGGAAGTTGTTTAGCTCTGTACCACGGTATCGGGTACAATTACAGCAGACTAGCATAGCATAGTACCAGTCGTCCTCGTGGTCGTGGTTGGTGGAAACAAAAGTGCCAGAGAACGGTCGCCACTATGTAAGGAAGTTGTTTAGCTGTATACCACGATATCGAATACTATACTTTGCTATCAAAACAGTAGAGTGGTAGGGCGACTGGTATATGTAGTCGAATTTAGGTTTTGTCGTTGCTTGCTTTCTAATATTATGTGATGTCCAAGGACAAGTCCGGAAANAACTTGTCGGACTCGGTATTCAAAGAGCACAAGAAATTGTACAACGAGAACTTTTCGAAGAGCTCCGAGATCGCCTACCCCGAAAGCATCTTCAAGGGGATGTTTTACTCGGGCAACGATGACAAGTTCGATGCCGCACTGGCAAAGGGAGAGATTTGCGAGGCAAAGAGCACGATCCCCGGTGTGAGGTTCTTCAGCTTCCAGACCTTCAAGGCGGTGTCGAAGACCGGGAGCCTGGAGGAGGAGCAGTTGACCCAGTCGGGCAAGGTGACCAAGGATCAGGCGAAGATTTTGTCCGAGTGCTTTTCCAAGTTGGGCTGGAAGCTCAAGCACACCCCGGATGACACCAAGAAGTTCGCCAAGGGAGGGGCTGTGCCTAGCAACATCGAGACCGTGCTTGGTACGGCCATGGAAGCCCAGGCAAAGCTTTCCAAGGATGCCATGAATCTCCTGAGGAAGTGGGGGAGGGAGGATGACACGACGAAGAATCTTCGCAAGTATCACAAGGGCAGCCAGGACTACCTCGTGAAGTTGGAGCACATTAAGCAGTTTCGCGAGCTGCCTGATGACGAGGANAAGTGGGGGAGGGAGGATGACACGACGAAGAATCTTCGCAAGTATCACAAGGGCAGCCAGGACTACCTCGTGAAGTTGGAGCACATTAAGCAGTTTCGCGAGCTGCCTGATGACGAGGAGCTGAACAAGCCCAATTTCGATAAGTTCCTCATGAACGTGGCCCAGCACACGGAGAGTTTCAATGTTCTGGTTGAGAGCAGCAAAGGGGCTATGAGAGCCAAAAGCAACTGAGACATCTAAGATGTCATCAAGGGCATCTGATTATTAGGNATGAACGTGGCCCAGCACACGGAGAGTTTCAATGTTCTGGTTGAGAGCAGCAAAGGGGCTATGAGAGCCAAAAGCAACTGAGACATCTAAGATGTCATCAAGGGCATCTGATTATTAGGGTCATCATGAGCATCGCATGTTCGGCTTAGGAGCTAACCAGCTGTAAATGCTGTGTGTGCTGCCGAGTGCTTTTTGCAACAAGGCTCGTGCTACCTGCTGCTTTTCGGTGGGGAAGGAAGNTCATCATGAGCATCGCATGTTCGGCTTAGGAGCTAACCAGCTGTAAATGCTGTGTGTGCTGCCGAGTGCTTTTTGCAACAAGGCTCGTGCTACCTGCTGCTTTTCGGTGGGGAAGGAAGAGTGAAATATTATAGCAGTAGCATAGAGCATAGGTGGTTTGATAGACTAGTTTTTTCGATCTTCATGTAGCGGTTTTGATAGACTAGTTTTTTCGATCTTTGGGTCTGGCCCCCTGGGTGCAGCTGTGTAGGCAACA
This sequence comes from Symbiodinium sp. clade A Y106, assembly GCA_003297005.1. Classification (NCBI taxonomy): domain Eukaryota; class Dinophyceae; order Suessiales; family Symbiodiniaceae; genus Symbiodinium; species Symbiodinium sp. clade A. The sequence goes on along the minus strand of BGNK01003133.1, from coordinate 20,813 downwards.
CCACCGGTGCGACGTGTAGCAGCAAGCTGCTTTTTGTGGGAAAGGCAGAGTGAAATATTATCGAAGTATAGCACAAAGCATAGGTGGTTTGATAGACTAGTTTTTTCGATCTTCATAGTGGTTTTGATAGACTAGTTTTTTCGATCTTTGTTCTGGCCTTCTTGTGCAGCTATGCTATGCAGCCATCGAAGAAATCTCGCTCGAAATGAGGCATCGGCCGTGAAAACAATTGTCCTCTCACGGCGCTTTTTTCAGAAGTAGTCTTATGTATATTACAAACCCAAGCCCCCCTGGACCCTAGATTTGATTTTTTAGGACAGCTTCTTTGAGAGCACGATACCCTGAGAGCTTCTTTGAGAGTACGGTACCATGAGAGCTTGTTTGAGAGCACGATACCATGAGAGCTTCGTTGAGAGCACGATACCATGAGAGCTTCTTTGAGAGCACGATACTATGAGAGGTATACACCCCTAAACATAAAAATCACGACCTGCCCTCCCAAAACCTTAAACCCTAAGGCCTACCCTTTGATATCCCGGACAAGATACCCTGCAAACCCTATACATTCCGACACACACTCTCCACCCGTGTAGCTCCAACCCTCTATAAACCACACCCAGTGGATAAGTACATCCTCATACTCCTGCTTCCAAGTCGTCCCTGCCAGCAAGCCTTGATTATCCCTGACATCAGTGCATGTGTTGGCTTCTACATTGACCAAGCCCTGTATGTACGAATTACAACCTCAAAGCCCGGGCTTGACGGTTTCGAGTCGTTGGCTTCAGTGAGGCTGTTTGTGGGGTGTGGAGGGTTTAGGGGTGGAATATACAGGGGCTATAGGGTATTATGTCGTTGAAAGCGGATTAGGGATTTGGGGTCCTGATATAAGTACAGGTCTATGTATAGGTTTGGGATTATATAGGTTATACATCTATATAATAAAAATAAAAAATGTGTNTTGAAAGCGGATTAGGGATTTGGGGTCCTGATATAAGTACAGGTCTATGTATAGGTTTGGGATTATATAGGTTATACATCTATATAATAAAAATAAAAAATGTGTATATATATATATATGTTTCTGGCTATTGGTAAGATATCTAGTGCTCGAGGTCTAGGTTTATGTCTAAATCCAGTCGTGTGTTACCCAACCTCGATTTGAACGTGTCCGGTGCACCCCGTGGATCCTAAAGCCTGAACATTGAAAGAACGATCCCAAACCTGAAACTCTTTGTCCAAAACGAGCACCCTGTAGACAATAAATAGACTACAACCCTTTCTTCAGCCATGAATCCTCACCTTAAAACCATGGAAGCCTCAATACTCCAAGCCCTGAAATTAATTTGAAACCATCCACACTATTCNCACCCTGTAGACAATAAATAGACTACAACCCTTTCTTCAGCCATGAATCCTCACCTTAAAACCATGGAAGCCTCAATACTCCAAGCCCTGAAATTAATTTGAAACCATCCACACTATTCCTAAGCCCTGAACTTGATCCAAAGCCCGAATCTTGGCCATTCATAAAGTATAGTGCTCAAAGTCTAGGTTTGAGGTTTCGAAGTTTAAGCACAATGGGTTTGAAGTTCAGGGTATACTTGTTCGAGTTCACGAGTTCTGGGTTTGGGCGAAGCTTGCATAGACCACGACCCCTGTGGATCCTAAAGCCTGAACCTTCCAAGAACGATCCCAAACCCGAAATTCGATCCCCAAAACCATCACCCTGTAGACAATAGGCTACCACACCCTTTTGCCGGCCATGAAGCCTCATTTTAAAACCTTGGAAGCCTCACAAGACTCCAAGCCCTGAAGTTTGAAACCGTCCACACTAACCTTAAACCCTGACCTCAAGCCCCAACATCTTGATAGCACCAAAAAGTGCCTATATGAAGCTTGAACAAGCTCTAACCTGAAGACCCCAAGCCCTGAAATTTGAGACCATCCACACGAACCCCAAACCCTGAACTGATCCCAAGCCCGAGAATCTTCAAACCACCAAAACCGCCGAAAGCTTCAACAACCTCTATAGCCGGTATACCCCAGGCACTGTAATTTGAAACCATCCACACCAACCCTAAACCCTGAACTTGCTACTAAGCCCGAAAATCTTCAAGCCACCACAAAGCGCCGAAGGCTTCAACAACCCTTGTACCTATGACATGAAAGCATTGTCCCCAAATACAAGATGCACTGCATTGCATGAACATGAATGCTCAAGTCTGCTCCCCCAAGGGGACCCCGACACTCGCCCAAGATGTCTCTACACATTCATTCCAGAATAGCCAGTGCAGATTCTCATGGCACTCCTCTAAATGACACTCTGTAACATCCAAAAGAAACTCGTATGGCAGACACTATCATGGTAGACTCTGTCATGTTATTTAGTATGCTCTCATAGTACAGTCTCTCATGGTACACCCTCATGTAGTCTCTCATGGTGTACTCTCTTGGTACAACATCTCTCCTGGTTTGCTCTCATGGTACAGTCTCTCATGGTATACACTCATGGTAAACATTTTCGTGCATCTAAAAAATGCAAACTCTTAGAATATTCATCTCTTGATACACTAGATTGTTCGTTTCTCATGGCTGCAGCTGCAAAAAAACGAAAAGGTGGCCTCAGACAACGTTTGCAAGAACAAAGAGACGAAAGAGCAGACACCTCTGAGCTTGCCGCTTACTTGGTTGAAGAATGCTTGTGGGGATCTATGTCGCCGCAACAAGTGCAAAGAATAGCAGCTTTAGCATTGAGGGATGCAGAGAAAGTCAAGGAAACTGGCGAGTTGCCTGAGGAGCTTGTGATTTTGGGCAGGTTGGGTACGGGTGGCTTNTCGCCGCAACAAGTGCAAAGAATAGCAGCTTTAGCATTGAGGGATGCAGAGAAAGTCAAGGAAACTGGCGAGTTGCCTGAGGAGCTTGTGATTTTGGGCAGGTTGGGTACGGGTGGCTTGTATCCCAACAAGATGTGGGCCGATTTGACTCGGCAACTCGCTCCCAGTGTCAAGCTTCCACAGCCGATGCTTGTAAAGATTCCCTGCAGGGCAGGGTTGGATACCCTGCCGATTATGTTGCCTCACGAGCTTCTGGCCAGCATTTACGAGGCTAACCCAGCTGTTTGGGTTCAGGTTGTGAAGCCCTCGGACAGTCGAGCCGAGGAGTTTTGGCGATCTGTGCAGGGCCATCCTGGACTCGAGGCGAGCCCCTTGCTTTCTCGGCCAGATTATCAGCGGCTTTGCTTGCCGCTGTCTGTTCACGGAGATGCTGTCCCGATCACCGGGCTTGGCAAAGCCTGGTGCCAGCAGTTGACAGACCTGAGTTTCATGAGCCTTTTGGGTCTTGGCTCTGTGAAAGAGCTGTTATTTTACATGGGTGGATTTTGGGAAAAGCTGAGAGTCATGTCTAATGACATGACTGGAACTGCTCACAAGTTCTTGGCGGTGCTGGCTTGGTCATTTCGCATCCNTGTGAAAGAGCTGTTATTTTACATGGGTGGATTTTGGGAAAAGCTGAGAGTCATGTCTAATGACATGACTGGAACTGCTCACAAGTTCTTGGCGGTGCTGGCTTGGTCATTTCGCATCCTCTGGGAAGGAGTTTGGCCATCAGCTGACTTTTCCGGCAAGACGTATCTTGGGTGCGAATATGAAACCCGTTTTTCTTGTCCCGAGGGCTTAGACCTCTCCTATTTATATAAAAGCCTAAACATGTAAACCCCCAAGCACCCAGACAGATCAGGTACCCGGCAGGGAGTGAGGAAGCTCGCAAAGCTGGTCAATCTCTGATGGGCGGGCATTTCGCTGTGCTTTTCTCCCTACAGGGAGATCTTGATTATTTTGCATCAGTGTTGAACCTTCCAAGAAGTACAACGGCCAGTGGGCCGTGTGCTTTATGCCGTTCTACGAAGGTCGGACCTTGCAGCTGGCAAGACTTCCGAACAAGTGCAGCATGGCGGAGTACAGTTTGGAAAGCCTCCGCATGGCGATCATGGACGGAGAGATCTTCCTGTCCATTATTGCAACTTCCTGCTACGAGCTGCTGGACCGTCGCATTTGACTGGCTACACGTCAAATACCTTGGCCTCGACCAATTCTTATACGGCAGTGTCATTTACATGATCGTGTTTTACATTCTTCCTGGCACTCCCGAGGTCAACATGCAATCATTTTGGGTACTTTTGCAGCAACAGTACTCAGCTTTGGCTGTTCCATGTCGCTACAGGTATTTGAACAAATTGAGCATGATCGTCCGAAAGCAGGGAGCACCCAAGCTGAGAGGCAAAGGAGCTGAAATCCGGCATCTGAGCCGTCCGATTTTGAACATCTGGGCGGCCAAGATGAACGAAGGTTTGGAGGTACACAGGAAGATCCACCTTTTGCTGAAATTGAATGCAAATGCAGAACAGCTTTTGACTGAGCACCGTCAGCATTTTACATTGCCCCCGAAAGCTGCTTCGAAGTTCGCAACCTGTGTCGATGGGTTTCTCATGCTGCAGCACGAGCTACAAGAACACTTTCGAGACGAGGAGACACGACTTTTCAATGTTACCGAGAAGTCTCATTTTGCTCAGCATTGTGGCATTCTGGCTCGGCATGTTTCACCACGGTTGCTCTGGTGCTTCTCAGGCGAGGATCAACAGCGAAGGGTGCAGGAGCTGACACAAGCATCCGTCAAGGGGAATGGTCCCGCTTCTGCTCTTATCAAGGTTGCAATGAGATACAGATTAGCACTGCATGTGCAGTTTCACAAGATGGAGGCTAAGAGGGCATGAGCTCTCCTCGGCTTGGGGCGAAAATTTGAGGAGGCCTGAATGCTCGACTTTGTGTGGAAGCCTGAACTGAGAGCCCTGAGCTTCTCTCAACCCCAAGCCCCGAGTCTCGAGCTAAACCGCCAACCTTACACCCTGAACCACAAACCCTGAAACCCAAACCAACAGACACACTTCTCAAGCCCAAGCACCGAATCTCGACCTAAACTACTTACCAAGCTGAGACCCTGAACCACAAACCCTGAAACCCAAACCAACACACTCACTTCTCATGCCCAAACCCCGAGTCTCGAGCTAAACTGCCAACCTTACACCCTGAAGCACAAACCCCAAGCCCAAGGCCCGAATCTCGAGCTAAACTGCCAACCTTACACCCTGAAGGAGTGAAACCCAGACCAACAGACAGACTTCCCAAGCCCATCAAGTCCCGAATCTCGAGGTAAACTACGAACCTGAGACCCTGAACCACAAACCCTGAAACCCAAACCAACACACTCACTTCCCAAGCCCAGGCCCCGAGCCTCGAGCTAAACTGCCAACCTTACACCCTGAAGCACAAACCCCAAGCCCAAGCCCCGAATCTCGAGCTAAACTGCCAGCCTTACACCCTGAAGGAGTGAAACCCAAACCAACAGACACACTTCTCAAGCCCAAGCACCCTAAGCTTACACCCTGAAGCACAAATGCTGAAACCCAAACCAACAGACACACTTCTCAAGCCCAAGCCCTGAATCTCGAGCTAAATTACCAACCTTTACACACTGAAGCACAAACATTGTGAAACCCAAACCAACACACACTCTTCTCAAGCCCAAGCCCCCAAACTGCCAACCCAAACCAACACACACAGAGACACACACACACANACACACACACACATAATAAAATCTTTGTATACTATATTATATCATATTATATTATCTTATGCTATACTATAATATACATATTTGTTGTATATAATATAAAGTATATAATATAAGAAAATGTGATATGTAATATATAATATATTATATATAATATAATGTATAACATACTATAATATATAGACACACCACCCACCCACACAGACACAGACAGACAACACAACACAACACCCACACACCCACACCCACCCACCCACACCCACACCCACACCCACACATACACACACACACACATCCACCCACACCCACCCACACACCGACACACCCACATACCCACATACCCACCCAGACCCACACCCACACACACACACACACACATCTACACAAAACGCCTTATCCATATATACATGTTTAGACAAATACACACAAAAATGCACTGTCAAACAGCCAAAATCTCATTAGCAGTTTCGGCCCGGCACAGAAGCAGTTTAGAAGCAGTTTCATTAGCAGTTTCCATTTTCCAAATTGACTTCATCGTCAAAAGTTTACGATGAAGTCAATTTGCGTTTTGACTTTGCGGGGGCCCAAAATTAACTACGAAGTCAACGAATAAAAATTAACTATTCACTTCGAAGTCAAATGTCATCGGCACTTCGCGTTTTAACTATTTCATAGAAATCTCNGCGTTTTGACTTTGCGGGGGCCCAAAATTAACTACGAAGTCAACGAATAAAAATTAACTATTCACTTCGAAGTCAAATGTCATCGGCACTTCGCGTTTTAACTATTTCATAGAAATCTCTTTTTTTTGCTAAAAAAGGGATTCGCTACTTTTCTGACTACGCTGGTCTATTGGGTATGGTAACTTAAATTAACTTCCTTTACCCCTAAACCCTTGTAGAACCGTTAAAGGAACCCTTATAGATCCCTTAAAGGAACCCGAAGTTTATGGTATCTTAAATTAACTTCCTTGACAAGAACCCAGACTCCGTTAAATTCATATACCCTTAAAGGAACCCTTATAGACCCCTTAAAAATAACCCTTATAGATCCCCTTATAGATCCCTATTATGGTAACTTCATTTAACTTCCTTAACAAGAACCCAGACTCCGAAGTGGGGTCGTTTGCTGCAGCCGATTCCAAGCTCTGCAATTCCAGGGCCTTCCAGGCTCGATCTGCCACCTTGCGATCCTCGAACCTAGAGCTTGGGTACTGCCCCCATACAGTACTGAAACAGCCTATAATAGGGCTACTATTAAGGGCCGAATATGACTTATTGCAATACAGATTATTCAACTGTTACTGAGTGGAGGCAGTAACCACCCTAGAGCCATGGTTGGGATAGCGTCCTTCTTGGGTTTGTATAAATACCCGTAGAAAGCCGCAAAGGATTATCCAAGTATGACAAAGGAACCAGAATGCCTGCGCCATCAGCCGGCAGGCAGGGCAAGTTGCACCGTCCAGTCGACGATGTGCACTTCGACACGGCAGCTCGAAGTTGGAACGGAGAAATTCCTGTGTCCAGGCCAACTCCTCCCACATGCGGCAGCATGGACGCTCGAGGTCCATTCCGAACCACCGAGACGCGGCGATCGACTTGTCCGCCGCTTGCCAATGCTGCAGCCACATGGCCTTCACCACCTCCAGCTGCCTGTCCAGCTGGTACCTATACTGAACTGAGACCCCTAGCCAAAATCATGATTTTAGCTGTTTCTTAGAGATTATATCATCCTAAATTTATAAAAACACTCTAAGTACCACCAAGGTACAATGCCTCGGTGGGGCCCACTTTCAAGGACGAGTTGGCGAAATTCTCCTCCATCTGCTTACGGGCCGATGCCACGACTTCCGCCGGTCGAAAGCCAGGGGCAGTCGCTGAGCAGCTCTGCTCTTTGGCCATTCCGAAGCGTTTCAGACAAAGCCGATGAATGAAGCCTGGGCTCTTCTTTAAGGAAGTTAATATAAGCAACCATAACAAGGATCTGTTCGGGTTCCTTTAAGGGTTTAGGACCAAGTTTAGGAACTTAACTTAAGTTACCATAACAAGGAGACCATATTATTTACTGTAGATCCCCATTATGGTAACTTAAAACAAGTTCCTTAACACGAACCCAGAAGCCGAAGGATGGCCAGCCAGTGAGCAAAAAGTTCAAGAAGGTCACCAGGTTGTAAAGCCTTAGTTGCTGAGTTCATAAGCCCGCAAAAGGTGTACACTTTTAGTTTTATAGTGGGAGATATTATCCCCCAAAAGTGTAAAGTGTATCCACTCAGCTACTAAGAAGCCCGATGCCGAAAGTTAGGCCTCGGTCGTAGTCCAGCTTTTGCGCTGCCACGGCGCCCAATGCATCGTATTGCATGAGCCCGAGCACATGCACGCCGAAGGGACAGCCTGGGCTCTTGTTATTCAGGAGTTCATAAACTAGAGTTACCGTACAGTAGAAGCCAGAAAGTAGGAACATCATTATCCTCGTGCCCTTAGCTAAAGTCTACAGGGGCTAACAGCATGAATCATCCTAAATCTATGTTCCAATCTTTCAGGAGTTCACAAACTTAAGTTACCATAAGGTGGGGAAGCCCTAGAGCATTTACTGCAGATACCTGTTATGGTGGCAACTTTAACCTATATATATATATATATATATGTGGGAGTTTCCGAAAATAGGGGACCCTAATATAGTACCCTAAATAGTAGGATCCTTATTATAAGGACCCCAGAGAAGGTACCCCTAATTTTCGGAAACTCCCATATATATATATATATACACAAGAGTTCTTCTACCCAAAGGGTCGGTCCCAGGTAAGTACTGTTATCACAATGGTAATTTTCCAATAATCCTGATGTCGAAACCCTACATTCTACTATATGGGTGGTTGTCAAAATTATGGTCCCTGTTTGGGTCCTTAATATAGGACGGCACCTAATATTTAGGGAGGGTACCCCAAAAAAGGACCATCATTTTGACAACTACACATATGGGTACTTAGGACCCTTTGGGGCTAGAAGAGCCCAGCAGCTAAGGAGGCTGTATTCGCTGCCAAGCTCCTTTGCCCAGCTGGGCGTTTCAGCCCATAGGCTCCCCCCTGCCAAGACATGGGTTTTGGGTTTTGGGGTTTAAGGGTGTAGGGCTTAGGGCTTTGGGGTTTAGGGTTCAGAGATTTAGGTTTTTTGGGGTGTTGGGGTTTAGGGTTGTAGGGCTTAGGGCTTGTGGGATGGGGACGTTGTGGGTTTTGTGATTTAGGGTTCAGGGGTTTAGGGTTTTGGGGTTTAGGGTGTTCCCACCTGCCAAGACATCATCAGCCTTGTGCCGCAGGCGCTGCCAAAGCACCTGGGTCGTTCTCTAAACTAGGGTCTTTTTTTGAAGGGGTCGATAAAGGAATCTATAAGAGCTTCTATAGGGTTCTAGAAAGGTACTATATGGGTAGTTCTCTAAATTAGGGTCCCCTTTAATTTTTGAGGGTCTTTTGTGTACGGGTGCCGTACTACTTTAGATAACGAAACAGGGGCCCTTATTTTGGAGAACTACCCACCTGCTGGCTACCCCAACTGCAGCTGTGGTCGTCAGGGTGATAGGCGGCTGCGCAGCTGAGGATAGCGAAGACATGCCAGATTGGCATGTGACGCTCTCGCAGGCGGCTGACGAGTTCCGACATGGCGGAACACCCCAAGGGCCCATGTACCCAAATAGTATATACTTTGGCCTTAAACTAGTCCCTAGAAAGGTACTTGGGGGCCAAAGTATATAGTGTTTGGGTTCATGGACTCTTAGGGAAAGGTCATGCTGCCCACACCTGAAGCCCCATATAGATTCATTCCTACAAGCCATGACTCGTACCCTTACCCACCAGACTATGCCCAAGAACTCAAGCCTGGCACCTCAGGCTACGAAATTCAGGTTTTTCGGCGTTGAGGTTCAGGACTACATGACTAAATATTAAGGGAGTTTGCAGGTTGGGGTTTTGTTTTTGCTCATGGCCTTTAGAGTCCAGTGTTCACGCCGCAGACCCACTCTCTAATTCCAGGTCATGAATGAACAGCTGGCGCGGGTGCGGGCGGGATTGTGGAAGCTTCCCAACATGTCGGCACTAGCACCACCAAGAGTTCTTTGATTTTAGTGACTCCCAACCTAAACCATCCTACACCCATGTGTCTATCGCAACGCCAACTGCCTCCTCCTCCCAGGCCGCAGAAGACGGAGCCCGATCCTTAGACGCTGGCAAATGATCGTCGAGTGTGCAGGGGCTGGGGGTTTTGGTGCAGGGGCTGCATCAAACTCAAGATCACGAGTTCGTGTGCTCTTTGTTCATGGCCTCCAGCCGCTAGAGTTCCGCTAGAGTTGCATAGGTTTCATGCCACAGAATCTCATCAGTCGTAGGTTTCTTTTCAAGAAACCATTATGTTGTATGGAAGTTCGAGGATGTCGTAATTATCTTCATAACCGGCAGTAACTAGCGACTTGCTAGCGAGGAGAATCCTTCTGGAGTTATATAGCATCGAGCATCCATCACACACACACATATATATATATATACACACACCTACATAAAGGTGTAGGAGTTCCCGCTAATGGACCATTGAAGCAAAAAGATGCTATGTAGCATATAGCCAGTGCGTGCACGGGCGGTTAGTAGTGTTCCTATTCAGGAAACTTCAAGTTAGAAGTTATAGAAGCTTTCTACTACATAAATATACATGCACCTTGGATTTTCCGGAAATCCATGCAACCTTAGGTTTTTCGGAGTCCCCAGAACTTCACAACACCAGCTCTAAACGCAAGCTCACGAGAGAGGATTCGTGTTTGCAGGGTTGCGAAAATGACGGTCGTGCTTTAAACGTAATCTTATAGGGACCCTTAGGGGGGTAGGGGGAGGGGGGTAGGGGACTATACTTCCTTAAATAGGCCTTATTAGGTCCTTATTATGGGCATTAAGGCCCCCTACCCCCCCTCCCCCTCCCCCCCTAAGGGTCCCTATGATAATCGAAGGGGCATGTCCTACAGTCTCCATTGTAGGACCAGTTTAATGGGTAAGACCTTACAGTATAAATTTGGTTAAACCAAAAAAAAGACTACAATGGAGACTACAGCTAACCCTTATAATTAGAAACCTTGTAGTCGGTAGGAACCCTTAGTAGCCCTTAAAGAAACCTCTGCGGGTCTCTGATTCTGGGAAGTCTGAGGGATCTCAACTTCTCGAGGTCTTTTGGATGTCAACCGAGCCGTCTTTGGGGAGCACTGTAGGGACCTAAATTGTGAAAATAGGGCTCCTTGAATTGAAGGGGGTCAAACAGGGTTACTATAAGGGATCAAAAAGGGTACTATACTATGGGGCCCATGATACTATAGTCATAATCAAAATAGTATTGGTAATTATTTATGCCCCTATAGTACTGGACAAAAACAAACCTCCAAAGCACGACAACTTCAAGATCATGTCCTCGGTCCTGAAACCCCAACTTGGCACAAGGCTTGATGTCTGAGCCCTGAACTTCACGCACAGCAGCCCCAAACAGAATCGACCGAGGATGTCTGTGCCATGTCGGTTTCATCGAGGTCTGTTGGTTGCAGTCGTACATCAATGAAACACCCCCGCTGCCCAAACCCCTCAGCCGCGGGACGAAGCCAGTGGCAGCAAAGTTGGCTTCTGCTTCGCCTGCCGTCGGATGGACGTCCCTTCGATTTCTATGTTTGAAGGGGGATGGTTTTATGCGTTAGAGTTTGTGGATTAGGGTTGAAGGTTAAGGGCCTGAATGGCTTTTTACATTACATCTCGTATCTAAGTCTTATAAAGGGCACAGGGACTATAAGGGAACGTGATTGCAAATGTTCAGACCCCCTGACATGTTTAGAGCCTGCACAAACTTCAGCGCTTCATGAAGTCAGTCCGACTCGGTTTAGGGTTTCGGGTTTAGTGCTTCAGTGTCTAAACGACATCTCGGCGCTACTTACAAGCCCCCCCCCCCCCCCCNCCCCCCCCCCCCCATGTCCATGGTGAAGAACTCAGAAACCCAGAGTTCGGGCGCAGGTTGGGTTAGTTCTAGGGTTTCGGGGTGTAGGGCTTACAGGGTTTAGGGCTTAGGGGTTTGGGGCTTATAGGGGGTTTCATGTGGGTGTTCAGGGTCTGGGAACTTAGTAGTTTCCCAGCCCTAAACCCTAAACCCTCGGCCCTAACACAAGTCGTAAGGACGGGCCCGGGACTACGAATTCAGAGAATGGAGAGTATCGTCAGTATCGTGGACGAGCTTGCTTGAAAGTCCCAAACCCTGAAGGGTTCAGAGTTTAGGGGGCCCTAAACATAGCAAGAATCCCACTACTTTAATAAGGCTCTGTCTGGGGTCGAACTGCCCATGTTTTCGTTAACATCCACTCCCCTGAAATGGCCCTGGCTGCAGCCAAAAAAGGCGGAGGCAAAACGTCCCTTCCTGCCTGTAGTCTCCATTGTAGTCCTCTTTTTGGTTTAACCAAATTGTATTTTCAGATCTTAACCATAAAGCAGGTTAACCAAAAAAGGAACTACCATGGAGACTATAGGTGTGAACCTTCTCTGCCTGCATGAGCGCCCGCAGCACTTGCGGATAGACTCTCTGCAATGCCCAATCTGTGAGTTTCCCAAAATAGGGGACCCTAATATATTACCAAAAATAGTAGGATCCTGATTATAAGGACCCCAAAATAAGGTACCCCTAAGTATCGGAAACTCCCATATCCTGCTCATGCTCTGGAGGCTCTCAAACTCAACTACGGAACCCGCGTAAACCCGCTCCCGGAGAATCCTGAAGCTGCAGTTTCTTGGTGGTTGGGCACATAGAGTATCGTTTATATTACTAGTATCCCCATAATAAAACCCAATATATACACTCACCAATATTCAAAAGGAGGCCTATCTACACTCACCAAAACGGTAATATAAACCCGACTTCACATGAGTTTAGGCTTGCTGGGTTGCGAGAGCCTATGAGAGCCTACATCCTAAACGGCGGCCAAAGCCTCTTGGGCTGTAGCCCTAGGATCCAACTCGCAAACGTGCCGCAAGCTCCAACCCTGAACGTAAAGCCTATAGGCCCAGACTCCTATGAACCCTAATCCTATAAACCTAAACTAAAACCTAGAAACCCAAAACCCTATACACCCCAGACATCCCGAAGCCTCAGAACCCTAAACCCTAAAATCTTAAACCCCAAACCCCTATTAATCCTAACCCTAAACCCTAAATCTTAAACCCTAAACCCCTATTAATCCTAACCCTAAACCCTAAACCCTAAATCTTAAACCCTAAACCCCTATTAATCCTAACCCTAAACCCTAAACCCTAAATCTTAAACCCTAAACCCCCTATTAATCCTAACCCTAAACCCTAAACCCTAAATCAGCGCAACACAAGAAGAAACCAAGCGCAAAGGCAAAAGGCGCCTAAACGCGAACGGCTCCAGGCCTAGGTTCGGAGTTTCGGGTTTGGGATTTGAGTTGTCTATAAGGGATCCTTAAAAGGGATCTATAAGGGTTCTAGAGGAGTTTAGGGTTTTAGGGTTTCGGGTTGGGAATTTGGGGTTTTCAAGTTTAGGGTTTTAGGGTTTAGGGTTTAGGAGTCTAGGGTTTAGGGTTTAGGCGTTTAGGGCCTAAGTTTAGGGGTTTAGGGTTTTAGGGTTTTTAGGTTTAGGGTTTAGGGTTTGGGGTTTTCAAGTTTAGGGTTTGGGGTTCAGGATTTTAGGGCTTTGGGTTTAAGGGTTTAGATTGCAGGACACTGGGTCTAGGACTTAAGGTTTAAGGGTTTAGATTATATTACACTACATTACATTACTAAGTTCGGTTAGGTTTAGGCGTAGGTTTTTGTTTAGGGCTTAGGGTTTAAGGGTTTGGAGTATATATTACATTACGTTACTAAGTCAGGTTACGTTTAGGCTTAGGACTTCAGGGTTCAAGGGTTTAGAATATGGGTGGTTGTCAAAATTATGGTCCTTTTTTGGGTACCCTCCCTAAATATTAGGTGCCGTCTTATATTAAGGACCCCAAAACAGGGACCATAATTTTGACAACCACCCATATGTTACACTTCATTACTTTACATTGCATCACCTTGCCTTGCATTACAGTACAGTACAGCAGCGCTGTACAATTCAGTACAGTACACCACTAGAATACATGATAACATTCCATATTATACTACACTACACTATACTACACTATATTTTCTTGTGTTTTTTAATGCTATAATGATGCGCAGTGCCATATCGTCACATGTCATCTCCTATCAAAACATATGGTACCATCTGATTTGACATTCAACTTTAATATGTCTTGTCACATCAAACTATACTTTAGCAGACTTTTACCATACTTCGCCATACGTTGCCAGACTTTATTATACTCTACCATATTTTAGTATGTTACATTGCACTACACTTTACTATACTGTACTACAACGTATCATCTCATGTCACACGATATTCGGCAAAACGAACCATGTTCTTTTGATATGTTTCACCTCTCTACACATGCACGGTGCCCAAAGATACTATGTTAGGATATATTCTACTATAGTGCATCAACTTGCATTTTGCCACATCGTGTGCTGTTCCAACCTGTGCTGATATAGTACATCAGACTGTGCTATGTTATATGATACGTACTGAACCATTATGTTATATTGTCATTTATGTGTGGCATTTTGTGGTATGGTATATTCTGTCTTGCTCTATATGTTAATTGCACAAAACTATGCAGCTCTGCGTCATGCGGTATTATGTTATGATGTGCTATGCTAGATGTTGATATGCAGTGCTATTACGTGCTGATACTTTGTTGCATCTGAGTCTGAGTAACTTGTCTTGTAACCGCCTTTAGTATATCATGCTCATTTGTGACAACCGATACTATGTCCTAGAATGATATGCTAATTTTGTTGCACTGAACTCTACCATAGTCTACTACATCGGGTTCAGAAGACTGGTACAATATAGTATCGTCTAGTACAGCTTAGTACCGCATTTGCGGTATAGCATAGCATAGCGGCATTGGATTGGTTTCGATAAATATGTTATCATACATAATGTCTGTATTCACGCGGCTTCTATAGGCTCAACGAGGTAACTCTTGATTGTGGTAGCATTGAGGGCTTGGGATGGTGGTTGCTTGTAACTGGTGGTTGAATCCTTGAATAGTACATGTCGACTGCAATGTGTAAGCAAGAATAGAGCACGGCTTTGTGGCGGAGAGCTACGAGATGTGTAGGTTCTGACATGATCCCAAGGCTGTACCGTTGACGGCTTCCACCTGAAACTGTCGCCGGGACTGGCCACAATGTGAGTAGCCTTGGGTTTTGGGCGGTTCTATACTTGCAAATCCTGTAGTACTATTGATTCAAAATTCAAGCCCCTCCTGAACCCTAAACCCTCCACAACTACATCCTACACAGTACTATTTATTCAAGCCCCTAGAGCTAGGAAGGTCACGGCTGTGGGGGAGAATTCCGATGGGCTCTGGGTCTGCCTGGCCGTGGGGGGGGGGGGGGGGGGGGGGNAACCCTAAACCGCATGGGCCCCATCACCCCCCCCCCCCCCCCGCCCGGGGGCCCCCAAACCCCCCGGGACTCCCCCCCCCCCCCCGCGCCCCCCCTCCCTTTGGGGGGTTGAAATAAAAATTACTTGAGAGGTGGTTTTGGGGGGGGAGTGGGGGTGCGCGTGGGGGTTGGGGGGGGGGGGGTGATGGTGCCCATGCGGTTTAGGGTTTAGGATTTATAGGGTTGAGGGGTTTAGGATTTAGGGATTAGGGCTTAGGGGTTCAGGGTTTGGGGTTTGCTTCAAGGGATCTCTGAAACAACCCTAAACTTTCCTCAACTCGACAGTCTTGGCTTTTCGCCCTAAACATCCCTGAACCCGACGGCCCAAACCCGGGCCCTAAATAAATCTAAACCCCTTTTTTTGACGAGTCTCCAAGGAGTCCTGCAGCGTCTCGGCATCCTCCTTTGAAATCGCTTTAGGGTTTAGGAAGTTTAGGGTTAGGGGTTTAGGGTTCGGGGCTTGAGGGAGCACCTCAGGTAAATCGCAACCGTGAGCTCTAAACATCTAGGTCTTTAGGGAGGGCCCCGAGTGAAGCCACCAGCCTAACCCCGAACCCTAAACCCCTAAACCCTAAACCCCTAAACCCCTAAAACCTAAACCCTAAAACCCTAAACCCCTAAACCCTAAACCCTAAACCCCGAAACCCTTACTAGACCTTTAAACCCACAACCCTGGAGCCACCCGCAGCTCCTGGCTGCCCAGGTAGAAAGGCGAGGCCAACGTACTTCCCGCAAGATGCGCCTCCTCACCCAGGTTTAGGGTTTAAGGTTTAGGGTTTAGGGTTTAAGGTTTATAGGGGTTTAGGGGTCTATAGGGTTTAGGGGTTTAGGGTTTAGGGGACCCAAGTGCTCCGATTCTGTTCAAAGAGGAGCAGCTGTAATGACAACAACAATGACAATACATTTCATAGCAACAGTGCTAGACAGAATTTATCAACAACAATTCGAGTCGTGATGATTATAATGAAAACAGTGGCAGAAACATCGTAATCTGCAACATAAGCTTAGCTGTCATCACAGTGCAAGCAAACACATGATCATGCTCTAATCATAGTCATCGCCATGGCCATAAGCATAATCACGCAATCTCCAGCACATCTACAGTCATCATCATATGAATGTACATGATTCTATTCATATACCCATGTTTGCATAATGCATAGTCTTATTCAATCCCATGACGACGTTCATAGTCATAACCGCCATCACAATGATACTCGTACGGGTACTCATAGTGGCCATAATCATAATCATGCTCAGGCGCTGGGTCGTCATACAAAGCACCGATGATGATGATGATGATGATGAACTGAGGATTTCAGGTTTAGTAGGCTTCGACATTAGAAGTCCCGAACGCCCGCCGTACAAGCCCATCCTTGCCGGCTTGTTAGGCATATTCAACTGCTAAAGCCCTACGGGCGACTTTCAGCTCCAGCTAGGGCGGAGATTAAGCTTGCGGGATTGGTTTAAACTCGGGCTGACTCAGACTCGTGAACCCCGAAACAAACCCGAAACTGAAACTCAAACCCTACTACACCCTACACCCTATAACTCGGAAGCCTCATCGTGGAGATCGGAATAAATAGTACCTAAGCCCTCAACAGTAGTTAAAACCATCGCGCAACACATAAAAAGGGCTGTTCTTCTACATAACTTGGGGGTCCAGGTAGTACTATCTTCCCCCCCCCTCCCGAGTCGTTTTTTTAAGTATATACTGTCCGACCTACTCCTCCAAACCCTAGCTTGATCGTCAGTAGGGCCCGATATTGCTTAAGCGGTAGAAGCCTCCAAAGTCGGCGACTTCGGCATACAGGTGCGAAGCGCTGCAGTTGTGGTAGTTGTGGTGCCTGCGGGGAAAAGGGTGTCGGCTCTGTTCGGCTGAAGGATTGGGGAGGCTTCAGAGCCTAGGTTCCTGAGTAGCCCCTTTATAATAAGGGTTCCCTTTTTCCTACTATTCCGCTATCATAAGGGGATCCTAAAACAAAAAGGGCAAAAGGGTACTACTCAGGAACCTAGAGGCTTAGGAGCTTCGAGCTCGAAGGCAGTAGTGTAATTAGGCTTTAGTTAAGGGTTTCGGGCTTTGAAAAGGGTCTCCTAGTCCATGAGATTGGGGTTTGGGGTTTAGGGTTTAGGGGTTTACAGCTATGGGCACTTCGGAAGCTATCTCTACCTAGACCCTACACTCTAGACTGCTAAAGCCGAAGCAATCAACCCTGAGAGGTTGTGTTTTTGGGTTTAGGGTTTAGGGTTTCGGGCTTGTCTAGGGTTTAGGGTTTAGGGCTTGTCTAGGGTTTAGGGTTTAGGGTTTAGTTTAGGGTTTAGAGTTTAGGGCTTGTCTAGGGTTTAGGAGGAAGTTTGGTTGGCTCATATATCATTGAATGCTCAGCAGCGCCAGCGCCCTTCCCTTTCCCTTTGTCTTTGCATCCTCCTCTCCCTGCTTTGCCTCTTTTTTGCCAGTTTGGGAGGCTCTGCTCGGGTGCACGTTGACGCGAAGGCGTCCGTTCCTGTCGTCGTAGAGCATACATCGGGGAGTGCACGGGTCGTCTTCGCGGCATTCGTTCGCTGTGATTGCTGTCAGGAGATCGTCCACCGAATGCCGACCGCCTTGCCAAAAGGACGCCAAGTCCTCAAAGCGCAAATGCTTCCTGGCTGGCCTCAACACATGTCTATCATGACCCAGACATTCTCTACCCAATCTCACCACCTTCCTTGCAAAACAACAGAACTGCCGACACACAACCACACCACCTACAGCCATGATGAATGGCTCTTAGGGTATACGGTTTCGGTTTTAGGGGGTTGGGGTCTAGAGGTTTAGGGTTTAGGCTTTCTAGGGGTTGCATTCAGGTTGGAGGCTCAAGACTCGGCAAGTTGACTTCAGGACTGGAAGCTATGTGTAAAGGCCTCAATGATGAGAACAGGTCTACGGGGAACAATAAGGGGATAGTGCTAGTATTCCGGCCTCCCTCTTATCATTATTGTTAGTATATGTTCGTTCTTCTTCTCATTATTCTTCTTCTTATTCTTCTTCTTATGATGATCAATTTGGTTATGGCTATTTTTACTTTTTACTTCGTGAAGCGAAGAAGCCTTGGACGTGAACGTGCTCTGGGGAGCACCGAGCCAGGTCCGGAGTCACCTCGCAGCGGGGACTGCGCTGGGCTTTATCGCGGATAGCATACTTGGAGGTTCATGGGTAGTTATAAGTAGGGTTATAAGTCGGGTAACTATACCTATAACCCATATTAGGGGACTTATAACCCCCACTTGTAACTACCCCTGAACCTCCAAGTAGGGGCCTTAATAATTAGAATAGGGTTTAGGGATAATAAGGAACCCTTAAAATAGTATAGGTATGGTGAACCCCAGAAAGTTGGAACATGGATTGAGGACGATTCGTGCTGGGGTTTCCTATACTTTACACTAAGGGAATGAGGATAATGATGTTCCAACTTTCTGGCTTATAAGCGCCTCGGAGTAGTGCTTTACGATGATGCTGGAGCTGGCCATAAATATAACCAGTACTAAGATGATGACATCGTCTGGAATCTGGATGTTGCTGTTGCTGCCGTTGCTGATGCTTTGGGTTAACAGTGGTAATTCATCATCACCACCGCCATCTTCATCATCATCAACATCATGGTGGTGGTCGGGGAAGCGATTTTCCCTTAGGCTTGGTGTGATCAGCCGGGCACTTGCAGTATGGGGCCCTGAACTTGCGCAGAACCTATGAAGACCCAAATGCCTAATACAGGGGCCTTATAGACTAGAACAGAGTCTCCGGATGTAGTATACTACAGTTATAAGAAGGAAGCCTAAGGAATCTAAGGAATTGTATGAGTAATGAGGCCTCTATACCGTATCAGCAATTTAATCGCAAGCCGCCGTGTAATTCAGAAGCAGGTCGTTGAAAAGGATGCAGCCTTGTCACAAAGCGGTTGAGGGCCGAATCGCTGCAGGGTTTACAGTAGAAGCCAGAAAGTTGGAATATCAATATCCTCATGCCCTTAAGGTAGAGCATGGGGTCCTAGCACAAATCCTCCTAAACCCATGTTCCAACTTTCTGGGGTTCACTATACTATAAGGGTACTATAAGGGTTCCTTTAAAGGGCTCTATAAGGGTTTAGAGTTTCCGGAAATTAGGGGTACCTTTCTGGGGTTCACTTTAGGGGGCTTAGGATTTGAACTCTAAGGGCTGAGGCTGAGGGCTGAGGGCTTGGGAGCCGCAAAGGCCTAAAATTTTGCGGCTTTTAGGCTTTTAAATCGCAATAAACCTCGAAAAGAAACACAAAAGCTAGGGTTTAGGGTTTAGGGTTTAGGCGCTTAACCTCGAAAAGAAACACAAAAGCCCAAGTCTAGGAACAGAAGAGGCAACAACAGCAGTGTTCTCGTAAATTGCATCGACCGGACGAGATACCAGAGTGTCTATGGCTGTGGATTTATAGCTTCAGGTTAGACCTGTGGGCTCTGGGATGAGGATTCATGGCTAACTACCCTCTGTTCAACACAGAGGCACCATGATGGGCTTCTGGGGACCCCTGAGCTGCATACGGCTTCGACGAGTGCTAGATGAGCTTAAGACGGTGAGCTGGAGATGATGCAAGACAGAGAAGACCTGGGAAATACGTTCATCCGACCCCCCCCCCTTTGTTTTTTGAAATCCTAACCCTGCAGACTCAGCCCTAAATGACCCTCAGTGCTGCTCGGGGTTGAGGACTCATGGGGCAAAACCCCAAAGGAACCACTCCGTAGTATGCCATGTGATGCCCGCGCCCTTTATACACCACTTGGTGGCTTTGCATAATTTTGCGCAGGGAATACATTGTCTCGCCGTGTATGCTGAAGCGTATAGGGCCTGACCATACCTAAGCCTCACATACACAACCTCTGCATGAAAGTACTGACTCTAGACTGAGGCTTGAAGAATTCGACAGTAATGTTGCAGTGAAGCGGAAACAAGTCTTGTCCGGCGAAATGAAACAGGAGCAGGAGCGATTTGCATGCGCATTGACTGAATGTAGTCTAGTTGCCCTAATCGCTGCCAGCCAGCATCGGTGACTTGCTGCCACTGTAACTTCATGCTGCGGTATATGGGAATATGTGTTCTGTTGTAGAGACGTCTATCGGCGCTACCGTAAGGGGAGGTCATCACTCCGCTTGTATGCTAAGCTCTGCGTGAAGCAAGCCGAATGCTTTACGAATTAGCCAGACCCCATATGAATCGTGTCGCCGACACAGCTTCCGAGGAGCATGTGCGATTAGGTCCGCTCTCGACGAAATTGACCTTCGGCTGATAATGGTAATCGTTGAAACGTGGAATTCGCCAATGGACTATGCCTATGCGAGATCTGTGGATCCGATGATCTTCCAGTTGGAGAGTTATGACTACGCTTAGAATATCAACACGCTCGTTTGTAGGGTTGGATCCTTGGGGGTTGGATCCTGGGGCTTGGAAAAAACCAAAGTTATCAAAATCAGAAGTCAACCTGAAGAAAGTTGAAAAAATACATAAAAGTCCAAGCCGGTGTGTGAACAAAGCAACCGGTGACCCCTTGCACCGACATTGGCACGATTGACAACAAGGAATGTCCAAGCCTTTGTTCAACGAAGCAACTGGTGACCCCTTGCA
>BGNK01003132.1:21918-77868 GCA_003297005.1 Symbiodinium sp. clade A Y106 | reverse complement strand
AAACTTCTATCAAACTTCCTGGCCCAGGCCGGCAAAACTTCTATCAAACTTCCTCGCCCAGGCCCACAAAACTTCCACCAAACTTCCCCCCAAAAGCCTTGAAACTTCCACTGCACATGCTTGTAAACCCAAAACCCTAAACCCTACCTTAACCCTGAAGAACCTACCTTTTTAGGATTCCTTATTATGATTTCCTTATATAAGTCCTTAAAAACGTAGGTATATATCTATATATCTATATATCTATATATCTATATATCTATATATCTATATATCTATATATCTATATATCTATANTTTATATGTTTATATGTTTATATGTTTATATGTTTATATGTTTGTATGTTTGTATGTTTGTTTGTATGTTTGTATATTTATCTGTTTATCTGTTTATCTGTTTATCTGTTTATCTGTTTATATGTTTATATGTTTTTAAATTTATATTTATTTTTGTATTTATATTTATATTTGTATTTATATTTATATTTGTATTTATATTTATATTTTTTTGTATTTATATTTATATTTGTAGTTGTATTTATATTTATATTTATATTTATATTTATGTTTATGTTTATGTTTATGTTTATATTTATTTTTATACTTATATTTCTATTTATATATATTTGTATTTATATATATGTATATATATATATATATATATATATTTGTATTTATTTTTATGTTTATTTATTTATGTATTTATGTATTTATGTATTTATGTATTTATGTATTTATGTATTTATGTATTTATTTATATACGTTCTGAGTTTGTGCTGCACAGCACATCTTGCAGCTCGCCCTGTACGCAGACCTCGACATTCTTGCCGTTCTTGTGGGCGAAGGCGAAGTTGCCCTCATCGATGGCTGCCAAGCGCCAGTCTCCAAGCTGGACGAAGCGATCTCCCCACCCTCCGAAGTCCTCCCTGCCTGCGCATGCAGGCATGACCCAAAATCCCTTAAAATAAGGAATAGACCTTAAGTATGGTAGGATCCCTAATCTGATTTAAGGTATATTCTTTAGTTAAGGGATATTGGAGTCTCTGGGGAGCATTTGGCAATCTGGACAGCGTTGCTTCCTGAAGACACAAGGCTACATCTAAACATGACCAGCGCGCATGTACCATGCGCGATGTCTCCAATGCTCGGGCAGGTCCAATGGGCCGGATGTCGACCATACATGTTGCCCCAGTTCCCATTGAGAGCGTCGCTCGTTTTGTAGTTGCCATCCCGCCTCATGACCCGCACAGGATAAAACAAAGAAGTCTCGGAAACCGGTCATTGTAAAACAAACATGGCTGTCTAGAATTGTCCAGGGACGTGTAAACTTCAATGGCTCTATTCTTGTTGCGTGTGTGCATGATGGCCAAGTCATTGCCACCCGAATCTCCGATTCGGAACTTGCCGATCTGGATCCACCTCAGTGCAAGGAATGGTAAGAACATCATATGACATAATGTTCACACCAAAACACTGTTCTGAGAGCCCCAACTATATGAGACTCTCAGATATTCCCCAAAATGCTGTGCTTATTATTACAGACCAGTATTTCTAGGACCTGGAGCTCCAAAAATCCGGGTGGCCCAAGAATGAAAGCTACAGCACGACACATGTAATATAGGGGCCTTAATAGTTAGAAACATGATAACAAGGAACCCCCAAGTAGTATTGGTAATTGTTTAGGCTCCTATAAAACCCACCTTGCGGTACAAAATCTGTTTGTATGCCAGCATGCATGCGTGTATGCGTACGACTGTATAGAAAGACAGAAAAAGCGATACGAACACAGACACACACACACAAACAAACAGGCAAACGTTAATAGATGCGCATGTTAGCATAGTCAAGTGTAGACTGATCTGCAAAGTGGACGTACGACATATAGCATTCATCAAGAAGACATCGAGTCAGACACATTCCTCACTACGGGCAGAATCATGCTCTTGATCATGGGCCTACCGTTTGCAGCACAAGGTGACAGCTTCGCGATCTCGAATATCAATGCTGGACCCTAAACATCCCTAAGCTGGGCCAAGAAGCCCGTCTCCGAAACTGATGCCCACGGGAGCTCCCTCAGGGCGGTCAAGAGTGTTCCAGTCCTGGTCGCTAAGCATCGGCAACCCCTGAATGGAATGACCACGTGCTGGGGTTCTTGTCTGACCCCAAACATACCCAAAAAAAGTCTCCTTGCTATATTGCTCACACCAAGCCGAGCAGCACCGCGGGATCCCCATGTTTGATGCCCATCGTCTCGCAAGATCATCGCGGTCCTCCTGTCTTGTGTGTGCCTTAGCCGAGACTCGTGACAAATCGTGATTCTCGTTGCCCTCAACATTGCCTTCACTGCCGTTCTTCTTTAGTGCTGCTGCCATCCTGATCTTTATGATCAGCATGTTCCTCTTCATCATCATCGTAATCGCCAAGTTAACATTACGGCTGCGATTGACGTGAGTGTGAGTGCGAGTGTGAGTGTTGAAGTTTCACAGGTTACAGCAACACACAGGCTAGATACTGCTAAGTCAACCCTGGTGGACCTTTTATCCTTCGGGGAGTTGAGCCCGGTACGCACGTAAGAGACCTGCTAAGGACAACAAAAGTACATGTTTCTGCAGGGCAAAATCTACACCCCCCCCTCGCCGTGCTGCTCCAGCTAAGGCGGATATCGTACACTGGCTCCAGGTTGCCCAAGCATCCCACTCGGCTTGCGAATACTGGCCGCGTCCGCGGGAACGATTGTACTCGTACGAGATAGGCGCGGGTCTAGCAACGATCCTCCCCCGGAGGCCTTCCCGAGGTCTAGGAGGTTTCTAGGGATTCGGGGCTTCCTTCAGTGCTTTAAAGGGCTTCTTCGGTGCTTGTTTGTGCTGTGGCTCCTTGTGCAAAGTGTGCGGGCTCAGGGTGCTGTTGAAGAGTTTGGTCTTGTTCCTTACGGGGCTTCAGGGTGGTTTAGCGGTTTGGTCGTGACGGTCCAGGAGTGAGAAGGTCTCAGTGTTGCTGCGCTATTGAACGGTCGGGAGGGCTGTGATGGATCCGTACTTTGGGAGACATCTATAAGGCCTTCGTTCTCATCGGGATTTGGGAGACAGGTCGGTTGGAGTGCGTGAAGCATGCCAGTGTAGGAAACCAGGTGTCGCGACTACCGAGGCTGTTTTGCCTGAAAAAGAACCCAAGGGGCTTCTGGTGTAGGAGCCGGGTTGGTGACTTTCTTTTCATCTGGTTGTCAGGGTTTCTATATTCACGTAGTAACCCCTAAACCCTAGACCTAACCCTAAACCCTAGACCCTAAACCCTAGACCCAAAACATTAAACTCTAGAGCTCTAGCTCCGAATCAGCCCGGCACGAGATCGAGAGGTGTCTGTCATCCACAGCCCCCAGGCGGAACTTGCCAATTTGGATAAACTCGAAGCCGAACTTTATCTTTGTGCCAAGCCCATTCGACCTTAGCCACGCAGTCCAAGGCTTAGGGTATATGGGTGGTTCTCCAACAACAATACGGCACCCTTCTAAAGGGACCCTAATTTAGAGAACTAACCGTTTACAAGGAATTCTGAGTTTGGGGCCTCTCGAAACATGGCTGAGCTCCCTGCCTGCCCCAGGCATCGTACCGATGCCAGTCGCTGCCGTGACGGCGCCAAGCATTCCCGTTCCTGGGTTCTTGTTAAGGGATTTAACTTAAGGTGCCATGATAAGGGAGCCCTATTATTTACTATGAAATCCCTATTACCATATGATTTAATATTTACTAAAGAATCCCTATTACATACGGTTGCTTAAACTAAAGCCCTTAACAAGAACCCAGGTTCTTCTCCCAGACCACAGCGACCTTCCGTGTGTCCTGAAAGCCCAGGGGCTCTAATATACGGGCCTGAGGAATCAGAAAAACTGCAACAAGGCTTCGGGGCATATGGGAGTCATGGGAGTTTCCGAAAATAGGGGACCCCAACATAGTACCCCAAATAGTAGGATCCTTATTAGAAGGTCCCCAAAATAAGGTACCCCTATTTTCGGAAACTCCCATATTGTGGAATTGAATAGTTATGTGAAGGAACCCCAAGAAGTAGCGTTGGCAATAATCAAGGCTCCGAATTTGGAGTTTAGGGTGCCTGTGCACGAGGTAAGGTCCTTGTGCGAGACCGACAAGTATTGATCGTAATGCTCGGCAATGCGGAACCTGGGTTCTTGTTAAGGATCTTAATTAAAATGTCCATAATACGGAAACCATATTCTTTACTTGAGACCCCTATTATGGTAACTTAAACCTGAAACCCTAAACCCTTAAAGGAACCCTTATACACCCCTGATCTATAGTAAATAATATGGTTTCCTTATCACGGTAAATCCCTCAACAAGAACCAGGGACTTGCCGAGCTCGATGAAGCGGTCCCCCATTTTCAGACCGTTTGGGCATCCAGGGGCACCTGGCTGTCCTGGGCTGTAGTTTTGGGGCCCTTAAAAGTATTTATGAACAGGTACCTCAATAGGAACCATAAGGGTGCTTTGAACCTTTAAAGTTTCCCAAAGTGCCACCTGGTGTCTGTTTACAGTCGGTGGGCGAACCTGTTCCGGTGGCACAACCTCGACCTCCGACTCATCTGCCGCCCCCTGGCCGGCGGTTCCACATCCGAGCTGATCCGCGCATGGGGAGTTCTCGAAATCCGGGGTCGTCCACACCTCCTTGCAAAAGAGCTTCTGAGGCTTCAGAATGTAGATCGACTTGAAGTCCCACTTGAGACCGAGATTAGGGATAAGGCCTGCAAGAAGGTTCCCCGCTTCGCGGGCCGCGTCCATGATCTGGTTGGTGACTGCACTTGCACCGGGGATGCACTGCAGCGGCCCGGTCATCATCTTGATCATGGCTCTTGCACCTGGCCGTTAAAGAAGCAACGTACCGGTGTGACAGTCTTGAATGATGTCGCATGTCGCATCCTAACTAAGCATCCACTGCACGAACAGAAAGCCACCTTCGTTGATCGCTTCTTTGATCCTGTCCTTGAGAAAGCCGTCCTTCAAGAGATCTTTCAACCACTTTGGGATCGCGAAGCCGGTGATGGTAAAGTCGGTATACAAGCTCACGGCCTAAGTAACGACTTCAGACGGGACGGCTTCAAGCGGTGCGAGCCAAAAAACGACCCTAAAAGGACCCTACTTTAGAGAACTACCCAATCGGATACTTCCCGGAGACTCTGAGAACGTCACCACGCAGCATTCCAGACCGAGCCTTTAAGGGCTTTACAAGGGTCCTTGAAAGGTTTACGGGTTTAGGGCTTAAGGTTTCCTTTAAGGACTCCAAGCTTCAAGAACCCCAAACCCGCAACTAAGCGCCTGCCCTCAAGGCTCCAAGGGAGGGATGAACGCAGACGGCGGAAGCTCCAACGAGAGCTTTAATATCAAGGCTCACCCCAAACTCTTACTACCCCCATCCGGGCTCCCTAAACCCTAAGCCGGGCCCCAGGCGGCAGCGTGACACTGCTTCAACTTAGCCGTGCGGCCCTCCTGGAGGCTGAGAAGAGCCGCTTGCGAGAGCCGTTTAAGGGTTTAGGGTTTAGGATGTGCAGACAGTGGGCGCGCTTCTTTAGAAATGGGGGCGCACCCACTTATCGCGCGGTTGCGTCAGCATGTAGTCCCGCTCCAACCCATTCAACTATTCTCAATTAGGGTTTAATGTTCACCCCCAAATTCCCCCGAAGCAGTTCGACATATAAACGACCACATTTCACAACAAACCAAAGCTGAGATGGATTGGTGTCGGGTTGGGGGTCCTCGCGGCCTGTGCCGGCCGCTCGACGAGAAGCGTGGATTTCCAACAAACAACCCGCCCTTCGCACCCTGTTATCTCGAAGTGTCAACACCGATCCCAGCAAAAAGTCGGCCCCAAAAGCTGGCCAGAGGCAGGGCAGACCAGAGCAGGGCAGGCAGGGCAGGCAGGGCACAGCAGAGCAGGGCAGGGCAGGGTGTGGGGCGGGGCGGGATCTGCCAGCTTGGCACCCCAAATCCCCCGAAGGCCAGGCCAAAAACAGCTCAAATTTTGGCATCTTATTCCTGCCCAGCAGAGAAGTCATTCGCGGGGCGGCGTCAGTGCTTATATTTAAATATTTACCGGCAGGCTTTACCCTCCCTCACCGTTCTGACGGAACGCTCGGTCAGCCTCGAGCGCCCATGTAAATGGTCCGCGGAGCTCTCGGCAGTTTAGGGTTAATAGAAATTGTTAAGGGTTGGGGTGCCAATAAGTTTTGAGCGAAAGTTTTGAGCGAAACGACTTGAGCGAAAGTTTTGACAGCTTTCCTTTTTGAACTAGGTTTTTCAGTTGCTGAGCTGGAGGCTGGATAGGTCGTCGGACGTGTGCGCGAAAAATGGTTAAGGGTTTGGGTGCCAAAAACGTTTTGACCGAAAGTGTTGACCGAAAGTGTTGAGCGAAAGTTTTGACCAGGCTTTCTGAGTGAAACCTGATCTTGGGAATTGGGTGCTGGGCTGGGCTCACTTTTGGGCGGGCTGGGCGAGGTGGGGGACCGTTGGGCTGGGCTAGGGGTTGGGGCGTGGGAGAGCTTGGCGGTGCGCATGGGCTGGGCCGGGCAGCCAAAAGTTTTCTAGATATGATTAATTTCACGCACCTGTCGTCTTGAACCCTCAACACGAGTCGTCTTGAGCCCTACACCCTAAACCCAAAAGCTTTTATCGATTTCGCTGGTAAGTTGCTCGCATGTCCGCAAACCTCGTCGCTGCTTCAAGGTGCTAACAGCCACAAGCTTGCCATGGTAACGTAATCGTGTGCCCAAACCTCGTCGCTGGTAAGTTGATCACAGCCACAAGCTTGCGATGGTAACGTGATCGTGTCCCCAAACCTCGTCGCTGGTAAGCTGCTCACAGCCACAAGCTCGCGATGGTAATGTGATCGTGGCTCCAAACCTCGTCGCTGCTTCAAGATGCTCACAGCCACAAGCTTGCGATGGTAACGTAATCATGTTCCCAAACCTCGTCGCCGGTAACTTGCTGCGATGATAACGAAATCGTGTCCCCAAACCTGGTCGCTGGTAAGCTGCTCACAGCCACAAGCTTGCGATGGTAACGTGATCGTGTCCCCAAACCTCGTCGCTGCTTCAAGTTCCTCACAGCCACAGGCTTGCGATGGTAACATAATCGTGTCCCCAATTTTCGTCGCTGGTAAGTTGCTCGCAGCCACAAAGCCTCTTCAAGCTGGAATCTTGGAGTTGTTTTGGTTGTTGGTACGTCGAACGCTACATTTTACGTGAACACTAGAGTTCAAGCCAGAATTGTTTTCTTATTGGGGGCGTGGAACACCGCATCTGAGATGAAAACGGCTCCTGCAGGAGCCGATCTGCACGGCATTGTTTGGGGTACTTCAGGAGCCGATTTGTCAAGGCACTATTAGGGCTACTGCAGGAGCCGAGTCGTCTAGAGCTGAAAGGACTGAGCTGGGCTGGTTGACCGGGGAGGTTCGTTTCGTGTTTCGTTGCTTTGTGTATGCACATGTGTGACCTCGTTCTGCATTTTTTGGTGAGCGGGCTGGGCTGGGCGTTGGGGTGGGCTTTGAAATTGACGGTTTAAGGGGTTCGACGCAAGCAACGACAAGCAATTGCTATTTATTTCTTTCTTGGGGGTTTATGGTCTAGGGTTTGTGGTTTAGGGGTTGGGTTTACGGTTTATTGGCTAGGAATTAGGTACACTGAGAGGGGCTTACAATCCGCTCCCAACCCCAAACCCCTGAACCCCAAACTCTAGATCGGGCGGACGGTGCCTAATAAATGACATTACTATACAATATACAACCTATAGTATATAGTATATGTTACGCATTACACAATATGTGCTATATATTCTATACAATGTAAGGTATATAGTGTATATATATATATATATAATCGTGTATCTTATATCTTATATAGTATACATTATAGAGTATATAGTATGTATTATATAATAGCACAGGACTTCAAACCCTGCGGCTCCTCCGCCTCCAGCAGGCCCAAGCTTGCATTTGAGCTCTCCCAAGGAAGAGACTCCTCGACCGATTCCTGGTCGAGGAGCAGAGAGCCTTCGTGGGCGGTCGAAGTTCTGTGCGAACTGTATATTATATATATATATATATACAATCTACTATCTGTCATAATATGTTATATACTATATACTATACTATACTATACTATAAAATGTTAACTAACTATATACTGTTTACTGTATAGTAGATATCAATCATTACATGTGGGCATGGTCTGTGACTTGAAGAGACAAGCAAGCAGCTTGATGGGTGCTTGATGGTGCCCTTCGCTTTGGCTTCTGCGTGAAACTTGGGCGCGAAAGTAATCGGAATACCAGGCATGGGCCACACCTCAACACTTCATTCCGGGCACGCACACACCCCTGCCAGGGCATAGCTCAACACACTTCAGAGCTTCAATGGGCACAGTAGGGGCTGAAGAGCGGCGGCCGAGGCACTACGAGCTCTGGTCCCACGCTGAATCTCAATGAGGCCTCTGCGCTCGCCCCGATCTTGACGGCTTCCTGGAACGTGTCATACTACTATACTAGTGAATATTGTTACATTGTTACAGTATCATATGGTTTTATACCGTTGTATTGCTGTGGTATCCTTGGAGGCAAGGCTGGAGGTTGGGAGGGCGAACCTCTCTCCCTTTCTCCGAAGCCGGCCTTATGCTTCGTGCCGAGGCTGTTGACGGTGACATCGGACTCGCCGTTCTTCTTGACAGTGGCTGTGGCGGAGATTTGGAAATCTACATCGTTCGACACATCGATGGTTCCGGTAAGGACGCCCTTTCCCACCAGCGATGCAACCATCTGAAGCGATATCATGACACCTAGGTCGCATCGAGGCAAGCAAAAGTCGTTGGGCTAGTTTTTAAGGCGCGACGGGAGCTTGCTTTGTGGTCGGGAACCCATTTGCGTGCCACATAAGGCTGACAAATGCCAAAATTGCATCCTGATTAAGGCATCTTCCGTGTTCAAGCATTCCCATCAAGTCGAGATTCAAAACTTGCCGGCGCACACCACCTTCGTCTTGGGCTTCTTCGGAAGGCCTGGATCAATGTATATCAATGTCACCACTCATTCGAACAAACTTCTGTCCAACAGTCGCAGGAAGCCTCGTTTGAGCGTGTAGCTGCAGCTGCCCTGCCCGGTAACGAGCGTGTCGTAGGACCCCTGCACGGAGCCGCTGAGTGAGATCCTGGCTCACAGAGGCTTCTTCGTCGTCTCTAGTCTGTTCTGTCTCTTTCTGACACTACACAGGTCTGCTCACCTGCTTCACTGCCATAACAAGTTATTGTTGACCCAACCCGGAGGCGTTTGTAACTTTAAGGAAACGGCAATACCAAGAAGAAGTCCCAGGAGCACAGTGTCACCGTTGGTCCTAACGCTCACCGTGATGTCCGGGTTCCACTGTGTGACACCGTCAACGGATACTTTCAGCTCAGTTTCGCACATGCCCGCAGGCTGGGGTGACTGCATTGCCTTTGGAAAGTCCAGATGCTGAATTTTGCTTCGGGAAAGGCTGCAGACTCTATCCTAGTCGTGCTACTAGTAGTATTACTGTCAATAATCTTATGATGGCCATTTTTGTTATGACTATGAGTATTAGTATTTGTATTAGTATTAGTAGTACTACCATTATTAAACTCTAGAATGCAGAGTTGAAGGTTAGAGACCCAAGGGCTTTAGGGTAAACACTGTTTAGGGTTTAGGGGTATATCTAGACCTTTCAATCAAATCGGTTCTGTGGCGAAACCAAGTCTCTTCCAAGCCTTGTCTCGATTTCATTACGTCGGTGTACATCTTGTACGCCTGTGAATACTCGCTTCCGGGCAGAGTGCTGCCGCCTCCACTGCTGTCCCGCGTTGCCTTGATACCGAAGCCCTTCGAGAACTCGGAGGTTCTCGAGAAGACACACCGCATTTCCATCCTGTCGTGATAGACCTTGACGTAGCTTCCGGCGTTACAATCGCACTGCCTGCCAATAAGCATTTGACAAAGAGAGGTGGACTCTTTTAGGCAATTCAGGTACTTCTTCATCTCGTTCCAGACTGCCGTCCCCAAGCCTGCAGCCAAGGGCCCAACCTTGGCGACTTCATTTCCGAATGCCACTGCTTTGTCTGCGATGAAGTTCCCCACCTTTGTGGCCAGTTTCGCTCCTTGTTCGGCGGTTTTCCTCGCATGCTCCAGCGTGGTTTTCGCGAGCCTGACTGCTTGGGTGACAGCAATCTCCCCTAGATCACGGGCTGTGTGGATTGTGACCTTGGCGACTGCCAAGGGAGTTCTACCGATACTCTCCGCAAATCCCTTCAAGTCGCCGCGGCCAAGTGAGTTCAGACCGTCCATCGTCAACTTCGGTGCTTCGATGACTCGATTGCCGACCACCAGAGCTGCGTTGCCCACGGCCGTTCCAACTGCCATGCCTGGGTGCAGTCATCCCCACTGCACTACAAAACATGGACCCTGGCCCCTCTGCCTTCCTGGCCACGAGAACACTGTCAAACCTCGGGTGCGACCACGATGCCTGCATCACGAAGCACGTTGCCAACACTTGTGAAGGCGTCGACGATACCACCGAAGAACTTTGCCGACACGACAGCATCGAGTGACTCATCAAGATCTTCAACGGAGGCATTGGTGCGCTCACGTGACGAGCTTCTGGACGAACGAGCCAGCAGTGCACTTTGCATATCTTCTATGGACCCGTGAATGTACTCCGAGTCTGCTGTGTGCATGTGGACGGTAGCTTCTGAAACGGTGTTCGACTCCTGCGTCGCCACGAACTATCCAAGTAAGGCATGAAACACGCTGCAAGCTGATCCAGGAACAAATTACCACAGCAAAATTGACAGCTCCCTTGAACTCAGGAAACATCAAAAAACGACAGCTAGCCTGAGCCAGCTTCATTGCGGCGGCCATGGGGATAATTGTCCTTGCCAGCATTCAAAGCAGACGGAGTGTCTCACGAGCACGGCTGGCTAAGGGCAATAGGACTACAATTACATGCATTACCTGCTCTGGCAGTCGCCTGAGGCAGACATCAACCAAGTTGAAGTAGGTGCGACAACACGGGCTCGCTCCACACATGTATGCTCTCAGGCATGATGCAAGCCCCTGCACTCAGAAGCCACTGTCCACAGACGAATCTAAGCCCGAAGCCACAGCATGGCCCAGGAAGATCGCGCGGGCCACGACATTGACATTTGCTTCATTGGATATGGGAAGAACTACTACACGTCTTCCATTGATTCAAACTGGTGGCGGCAGGACACATGCGTGCGGTCGGACTAGCTACTTGTCCGAAACTGCAACAGCGCTCACGTTTCAAAGAAGATTGGCATGATGATGCTGATGCTGATGCTGGTGCGGATGTCGATGACGATAATGCTGATGATGATGGTGATAGTGATGGTGATAATGGCGATGAAACTTATGAAGATGAAGCTGGTCATGGTGATGATGACGTTGATGGTCAACAACATGGAGGTCACTGCTGAAGTCTTGCTACTACTGTAGCACTACAAAACTTTCTGACATCGCCTTATTGGTACTCTATCATGATAAGACACTGCTACTCCAAGCATGTGTCCTGGTGGTAGGACGTGCCTACCTGTTCCTTATCTTAGGTGTTGCTAGCAGTGTTACTTCACCTGACAGCATTGCGACCTTTTTACCTCTGCCACTCCAAGAATTGCTACCACTACTGGTGATAGTACCACCACCACCACCACGACTACTAACAATAATACGACTAGCACTCGTAGAACCAGCACCAGTACCTGTACCGGCTCCACTAGTGCAAGTACTAAAACTACTACTGGTATTTGTAGTACTTGTACTACTACTACTACTACTACTACTACTACTACTACTACTACTACTGCTCCTACTACTACTATTTTTCCATTCCAATCGCAGCCGGTCGCTCAGCTTGGCGTCAGGTACATGGCAGTGCTTTGCACCGGTGCTTCAAGAGCACTAGAACTATATGGGCAAGTCCCGCTACGAATAGCTGCAAACTTGCGACCTACTCAACTTGTCAAGAGATTGTGCATGATTGCACTGACAGGTCTCAGCGCAGCACTGAGTGCCGGGCGAGAGCTGGNACTCAACTTGTCAAGAGATTGTGCATGATTGCACTGACAGGTCTCAGCGCAGCACTGAGTGCCGGGCGAGAGCTGGTTGTAAAGAGTTAGATCAGTGTGGCATAGTGCGCTAGCCATCAAAGTGCTTGTCTGTGCGAGATGAATTTGCTTATGATGTACACTGTACAAGCTAGTGCAGTTTTATGCGAGTGGCCCCGGGGGGCACACTTGAGTGGCCGGAGATGGCTCACTGACGCACACTCACTGGGCTTCGGCCGGTAGAGCGAACTCTAGGCGTCTCAAGGTGCTGGTGTGTTCGGGGCTGAGATCAGCCACCCTACTACTACTACTACTGCTGCTACTACTACTACTACTACCACTACCACTACCACTAGCACTAGCACTAGCACTAGCACTACCACTACCACTACTACCACTACTACTACTACTACCACCACCACTACCACTACCACTACCACTACCACTACCACTACCACTACCACTACCACTACCACTACCACTACCACTACCACTACCACTACCACTACGACTACGACTACGACTACGACTACTACTACTGCTGCTGCTACTGCTACTACTACTACTACTTCTACTCTACTGCTAGTACTACTACTACTACCACTACTACTACTACTACTACTACTACTACTACTACTACTACTACTACTACTTCTACTCTACTGCTAGTACTACTACTACTACTACTACTACTACTACTACTACTTCTACTTCTACTTCTACTTCTGCTTCTGCTTCTGCTTCTGCTTCTACTTCTACTTCTACTTCTACTTCTACTTCTGCTTCTGCTTCTGCTTCTGCTTCTGCTTCTGCTACTGCTACTGCTACTGCTACTGCTACTGCTACTGCTACTGCTACTGCTACTACTACCACCACTACTACTACTACTACTACTACTACTACTACTACTACTACCACTACTCCTACTCCTGCTCCTGCTCCTGCTCCTGCTCCTGCTCCTGCTCCTACTCCTACTCCTACTCCTACTCCTACTACTACTACTACCACCACCACTACTACTACTGTGATGATGATGAACACTGACAATGCTGACGATGTTCATGATGCCCATGACAGTGACGGTGGAAAGGACGACGATGGTAATGATAGCGATAACGGCCATCTCTGCGATCATGGCTCATGATGACCATTGCTTGTTTGAACATCGCCCAACGGCAGAGTCCTCTTCGTCTGCAAAGCATCCTTCGCTGTGGCAAGACACCGCGAGAGGGACAAAACACACAGGGGGCCTTCGGGACAGCTGGATGTTCATGATGATCCACTCGGGAGTTTCCGAAAATGGGGGACCCTAATATAGTACCCTGAGTAGTAGGATCCTTATTATCAGGACCCCAAATACGGTACCCCTAATTTTCGGAAACTCCCACTCACTTTCAAAATCTCTTGACAAGTCCTGGCTCCCAGCACCCCTCGTGCAAAGGAAAGACAAAAGTCCAAGCCGCGGCCTGGTAGCAAGCTCAATACTCCTTCATCAAAGGCTACATAGCGAATCGCACTGACTACTGCGACGCGATCTGACTGCCAGGGGTTGTTGGGGGATGTTAGCGCTGAAAGAACGAACTAAGTTTGCAGGTTCGAGCACGCACACGGCAGCAGCATTTCAGGAACCTGTCGGCAATGCTTTCTTCAGGGCTGTATGCTGGATTCTATGATTCGAGGAATGAAGGCTTCTTACAGATCACAGAGTGCTCGTACCGCACAGAATTGTGAACTCCAGACTCTTGAGCCCGAATGTCCCACGGCGTTCACTTCAGACGCACGCAGGCACTACAGACTGAAGTGAGTGGCCACAGGTGACTGCACAGAGAAGGAGCACATCACGGGGCAAG
Source organism: Symbiodinium sp. clade A Y106 (assembly GCA_003297005.1). Lineage (NCBI taxonomy): Eukaryota > Dinophyceae > Suessiales > Symbiodiniaceae > Symbiodinium > Symbiodinium sp. clade A. The sequence goes on along the minus strand of BGNK01003132.1, from coordinate 63,892 downwards.
AGACCTCACCTTCAGAATCCTACAAACTTATCAGCCTAGAGGTGCTCACGATAATGCTTCTGCATCGTTCTCTACTGCATCCATCGAACCCAAAGCTCCGCTCCACTTGTTTCGGCCCTTTCTTCTCAGCCATCTTCTATGTACCACCCCCAATAAGAGATGCCAACCACCCCTTCGGGAACTAGTAGACGCAACTGTGCATCTTATACCCATACTGGAATTGAACTCAACCGGCTTCTGAACTGCTTATTCGAAGCCTTACACTTAGGCCTTGATCCCCCGCTCACCCGACTCCGCTCCTTTTACGGTGCTTGCTGGTAGCCGTCCGTCGGAGAGGCAAGAAGCTCCTGACGGAGTCAACTCCCTGGTGCTTAGTAGGGAATGGGGGATTGATCCCTGCAGTAGTCCCGAAATATTCCCCAATAATAGTCTCCATAATCCATTCCCCCATTCCCTACCAAGAACCAGATAGTCAAGGCTTCGTGCGTGAAAGATGTAAGGATTTGCTGGGTTCTTGTTATGGGATTTAATTCAAGTTACTATAATAAGGAAACCGTATTATTTACCATAGATCCCTATTATGGTAACTTAACTTGAACTCCTTAACAAGAACCCAGTTTGAGTCGAGGGCTTCAAGGACATCAGACGTTTGGCTTCCGAGAACTTCGTGTCTTCGGGTCAGGGGCCACGGGGGTCTCCGATGGTCTGGGCTTTCCTGACTCTTGCGGCCGCTCCTCTTAGAAATAAGGCTTCGGTTGCCCGATCTATCCCGATCTCATGATGGCAAGGAGGATGATGCTGATGATCACGAAGAAGATGAGGATGCAGACGACGCAACGGGGTTTAGCTGGATGACGATTTGGATGGGGAGCAGCACAACGATGCAGATAATAACTGGAATCTGAAATTAGGACGAGGCTGCAGACGAAGATTGGCATGATGGTGATGATTGTGAACGTGACGATGATGGTGATGGTGGTGATCCTGATGATGAAGGTGATCATGATGATGATGATGCTAATGATCACCACCATTCATCGTCATCACCACCAACATCATGGTCATGACCACGATGCTGATCATCGTACCATGATCATGGCAATGGAAATGGCGATGGTGATGGCTATGGTGATGGTGGAAGTGGTGATAATGATGATCGCGGTGGTGGTCGTGATGATTGTGTTTAGTGATGGTGGTGGTGCTGGTGGTGGTTTCGTTTCGTTTCACTCGCAACAAGCGAGTCCAAGCCATGCGTCAGTATTGTGTCAGGACGAAGATGTCATCGCCCCGGCTGTCATAGACAGCAGGGAGACCAGGCCGGACTATCACCGCCCAGAAGGGCCCGGTAAAAAGCGTGATAGTCCTGAGAGAAAGCGGTTGTACGAGCCACGGTGCGGAAAAGCCAGAAAGAAGGGCACCCTGGTGGCATAGAGAGCAGTGCATAAATGATGGGCAGTCGTACCGCCCACCGTTTAGGCACAAGCTCCGTTGAGTGGGTTGAATCCTGACCAGTCCAAAAGCGAGCAGTCTGCAAAAGACAGGCCGCCAAGGCCCTTGGCATGGTGAGCAATGAGCAGGATTCTATCGCCATCTGTCCATGCTGGTGGTGGTGGTGGTGGTGGTGCCGGTGGTGGTGGTGGTGGTGCCGGTGGTGGTGGTGGTGCCGGTGGTGGTGGTGGTGCCGGTGGTGGNGTGGTGGTGGGGATGGTGATGGTGATGGTGATGGTGATGGTGATGGTGATGGTGATGGTGATGGTGATGGTGGTGGTGGTGGTGGTGGTGGTGATGGTGATTGTGGTGATTGTGGTGATTGTGGTGATGATGGTGGTGATAGTGGCGGTGATGGCGAGGGTGATGGCAAGGGTGATGGTGAGGGTGATGACGATGATTGTCATGATGAGGATGGTGATGAGGAAGAGGATAAGGATGACGATGACGACTGTGTGATTACGCTGGGTTGAAACATCGGCCTCGTCTCCGTAGTTGTCGATCAAGCCCCAGGATTTGCAGAATTCGCTGCCAGTGTGGCGATACCACCTGAAGCTGGCAGCTTTGCTGTTCAGGGCTTAGGGTTTAGGGTTTAGGGTTTAGGCTTCAGGGCTTTGGGTTCAAGGATTCACTTCAGCCCTTGACTTCGCTCATACCGGACATCGTTCATCCTGACGTTCAACCTACCTGGTGCCGATTGTGCTGCAGTCCTTTATTCCTACTGCTCTTCGTAGGATTGCTATTACTTTTCACTGTGACTTCCGCCGCTCACCATAAGTACTGGCACACGCTATCCTGGTCCTCCGATTAAGAGCGTACCAGTACCCTACCAAGCTTGCCTCGTTCCATAAAACTGCAACCTCACCACCAGTAATCACACCCAAAGCTTAGAATCAATATCCTATGCCCACTATAAACCCTAAATCACTGCCACTACTTTAAGCCGCGAACCCTGCACCTCTTTACCCACGCCCAATCAAAACCCCGAACGAAAGCAAGCTGGTCAGCCTCCTCAGCGCAAGGAAGAAGCAGCCACCCAGCAGTACCCCGACCAGTGTGCCAACAAAAACCTGCACAGTTTTGGGTATAAGGTCGCTATGAGGGTTACTGTAAGGTTACAATCCATCGATCTCCGAGTTGCCTGAACCAAAACACACTTAACCCCCACGAACCCTTCTAGATGCATCGTGAAGCTGCTATCACACCATCGATCTCAAAAGCCCAGTTTTGACCATGCCTGCAGCACGGTGTGGTCGTGCAGGTGCACCTGACAGGAGAATCATCCCGCCCTGACTCCCAGTTGGAAAGTTCGGCATGTCGGATTCACAGTACTGCTGTCTGCACGGTGGCTAGGATCCGTATGCCCCGTTGTCTTCTCGTGCCCGCTGCTTCTTATGCGATCTTTAGCAATCCCGCTCGTACTTTTGCACCACCCTAGCAGATCACTGTGGTAGATGGTTCCTTTGCGTGGGATCATGGCTTCTTTCCCCCCCCCCCAGACCCCCCCCTTCAAGCGATACCTCCGAGCGTCTAGTGAGGATCGTTCGGGGTTCCCAGGGAACGGAACAGATCTACAATTAGATGTCCAAAGACATGCTTAGTTTTAACACCGCCCTCTTCAAGCCAACTCACAAGTCATACTATATCGACATTGAAATAGACAAGCCATTTCTGCAACTGCAAATGTTCTCAAAGAAGTGTTTCAACTCAGAAGAAGCGTCATTCGTTTGGTTGCTGGACTTACGTATGGGAATTCGCACAGGCAAGGTATCGTTAAAACTGTCAAACAGAGCTCTCACCTGCTCGTGCAGGCCGCGGCTGCGGCCTTGGTCTGGTGTTGCTGCACTCAGTCACGCCACATTTGGAATATCTGTTCCATGGTTCAACCTGACCCTGAAGTTCTCGTCATGTCGACTGACTGTTGTCCTTGTGGCATTAATTATTTGAGCGTGTCTTCGCTGGGTGTTTGCATCAGTAGCTCCTGGGGTTCTGTTCATTCAGGAATTGGTGTCCGGATCTCCCTGAGCACAAGTTTAAGAATGGTGGTGCCGACTCTGCTGTCGCGTCGTCATCAACAGAAGCAGCAGCATCGTAAGCTTCATCGTCCACACCGCATCAGCAACAGTGGCATCACTGTTACGATACACATGACCCCAATCAGCTTTCTGCAGCCACGACGGATGTCCTTTCTTGCATCTTCATCATCACTGCCATTGAGTTGATTTCCCGCTTTCGTTCCTACATCGGCACCGTCTTTAATGTCAATCTCATACTTCGTTGTTGCTAAAGTCCATAACAGTTGGCTTTTCACTCGCAACTCGGACTTCTGCAGCCGTGCGCGCCCGACCCCTCCAAGGAGTCCCAAACCCTGAACACTAAACGAACCCTAAGCCCTGAACCCTAATCCCAGCCTAAGCCCGAACCCCAAGCCTAAACCTTCACAACTAATAAGTCCAAAATCCTATAGTACCCTTGTAGTAACCCTTACAATAGATACGGTTGATGGACAAAATCCTGCATTACCCATTATGAGGAATATACCATAATTCCCATAATTTAGGGTCCTTAGGGTCATGCAGGATTTTGTCCATCAACAGTATTACAACCGACCCTAAGAAGCCCTAAACCCGAAACACCTCCCGGCCTTGGCCCAAGTGACTGGCAGGTGCACAACGCCCACCTCGGGCTTCGAGGTCCCTTGCGTTTAAATTTCGGGTTTCGGTTTAGGGCTTATGGGTTTAGGGGTTTACAAGAGAAGCCCTCGATGGATACACTTCAGAGTCTCAGGTTTGGGAATTGAGGCCGTGTAGGGTGAAGGGTTCAGGATTTAGGGTTTAAGGTTCAGAGCTTACAGGGTCTTCCCATCCTTCCCAAACCCTAAACCCTAAACCCCCGCAAGCCGATTGACAGCCCAGACATGGGAACACTCGGACAAGGGAACAGAGCTGCAAAAAACTGCTCCCGCTTGAAAGTCGGAAGGTTGCACCAAGGTTTAGGGTCCAGGGTTTAGGGTGATTCAACAGCACGAATTTTCGCAATCCACAGCCAGCCTTTTCTTTTCTCTGCCAGGGCGAGTCTGACATGACACGGGACGGCGACGCCCGTCACCGATGCGCCAAACCATCCCTGCCTCCGAGATGCCGCTGTCTCAGGTGTGCGCATTGCAGACCTCCATGAGAAGCAGCCAGATCCCTAGCCCTGAACCCTAAGGCGGCTGAAATCTTCACAGCCGTCAGAAGAGTCATAAAAGCCATAGTAACAAGTGCAAAAATCATGATCAACGACAAAGGTGATGTAAAAAGGCAACAAGAGTACGAAGAATAGTAACAATACGAATTATGATAGTCGTCGCGATTGTGAGATTCCTGTGACTTCCCCAACATTATTCTCAATCTTCCACTGAAGATTCCAGATGCCCCTACATTCTAGATACCGAGCCGACAAAGTTCTCCCATTTTAGTCGTTCGGTTCAGCCCAAACTGTGGCATTCCTACAATCGAGGGTTTAGGGCTTGGGGCTTAGGGCACCCTCCCAGTGCCGCCGAGACCCGCCTGCCCTCACGACCTCAGGTGAGCGTGGGATCCTTCAGCAGAACAACCCTGAAGGTGGCCGCAGCCCAGCCGCTGTTCAAGTCCTGGCAGATCGGGCCCTAGTGGGATTTAAGTATTCTACGGTATAGTTTAAGGCTTAGGGTTCACTTGGGTTTAGGGTTTAGGGCTTAGGGTTTAGGGTTCAGGGTCAGTATGGCTCTTGATGCTTAAGTGCATGACGTACATTACATCTCCCTGGAAACATAGCGAAGCAGCCTGTTGATTTACTCCCCAGTCTCTTACTCCCGTACCTTTCGGAACATGTAGGGCTGCGAATTGAAAACTTGATTTCCGACCTTTCCTGGGCTTCCGGAAGAGCTCTTCGAGTCGATTGAAGCCCCAGAAAGGGACGGTTCTCTGCCTAACACTCAGGGGAGTTTCCCCAGACCCTAAACCCTAAACCCGAAGAACTTGTCAGGACAACTACAAGTAGGAGGGTTCAGTACCGAGGCCAGCTGCCTGAGACCGTGACTTCATTAGGCAGTGGCCTTACAAAGCACTTACGCTGCTAAGTCTCGCTCTCAACCGTCCCTTCTGTCGTGCTCGACCCTAGGCCCAAAAACACTTCAACCCCCTAAACCCTAAACCCTGAACCTTAACCCTAAACCGTAAGCCCTAAACCCTCAACCCTAAACCCTCAGCCCCATCATACCCCTAAACCGTCAACCCTAACCCCTAAAACCCATCCCCCAAGCAGTCATGAGCTTGGCAGTGACGGCTGGGAGAGACGACATGACCTTCCATCTGTATAGCCCCTGAGCAGTCGGGAGTTAGGGCTTCGGGTTTGGGGTTCATGAGAAGTGGTGTTAGTCTAATCCATGGTATATTCGGGTTCTCTTCTCCAGAGGAGAGCTTGCATGGGATGATGGCTTCGTTGACTGGTTTTTCTGCTTAGCTTATACTGAGCTATATTGTACTATACGATCTCTCATACTATATTATGTTGTATTATGTTGTACTCTATTGTGCTATCTCATATTATATTATGGTGCAGTATATTATGCTATAAAATGGTAGACTAGTCCATGGCACACAGAGATTAGGTTTGTCAGCAGGACCTAGTCGCCGACCTCCGTTCTGCCTGAGCTTCCTTGCAAGCCGTTGCTGCATCCTCGTGGTTCTCTCGAATTTGCTCAATGCAAATCCTGCATCACTTTGAACCACCCCACTGTTCCCCTGCTACCCCTAGTTTAATAGTGCTCTGATGCAGAGGCTAAAACAAGGGACTGAGTCAGCGAAAATCCTGTGTAACCCCTTGGGGGTGCAACATTGAAATTGAGGGGTTGCTGGAAGCGGACAACGCGACATGAGACATCGGCGATGATGTAGGTCATGCAGGATTTTTGGGCAGCAACAATATCTGCAGGAAGCTGTCATTGTCTGCGCTACTAATATGACGCTGAGCTGCCTTTTTTGTACGTGGTGCTCCTTGTGTTAAGCTTCCTGGTGTACTTAATCCGACCAGTACTTGGAGTACTACAATGAGTATTCAACCTGGTCAAAGTACCGATGTCACCTTTATTCCGTTGCGACTGCTATCATTTTTGCTCCAACAAGCAGTACCTTGCTGTGATTCGCTATGAAAAGATATTGGCAGGGGTTTTTGAAATACCCAGAGACTCACGAATATCCCTTCATTCAGGTATATTCCTGATATCATATAAGGGATCCGCCTTACAATTTAACCCCTTAACTATGGGATCTTGGAGTCTCTGGGTATGTCTCGGTCCGTGTGACAGCTTTCGGGCTTGGCACCTGGGTTTAGAGTTTGGGGTTTCGGGGTTAGAGTTTAGGGTCTGGGGGGGTTCGGGGACCACGGAGTGATAGTGATTGACGCTGGTAGGTATGGTCCAATGTAATGACTAGCGGTCTGCTGTAACATCTTGCAAGTTGCTCCGCAATATATACCTGGAGGCTTCCTCATATGCTCTGGGAAGACCCTCCCCAAGAACATTATCCAGACACATGCGTGATTGTCCCCAAGCTCTGAACTCGAAGCGTCTGCGAAAATGGGGACAAGAGGCGACTATGACCAGGATGCCACAAGGCGATCTCATTGTTTCCGGTGTTAATGGGTACCGGGACGAACGCCACCGAGCTCGCCCAACCGTTGGGGAGCTCGACGCTGGTCTTGGTGCGAGGCGAACATCAGCAAAGACACGCTGATTCGCACTGGATAACTATTGGACACGAGCGGCAACATGCGGGATTCTAGTCGTCCCCACGGATCAACAATCCGAATTACACACAGAAAGTGTATACGTACAAGCATATATGCATACATACCTACGTACCTATGTACCTATGTACCTACGTACATGCGTATGTATGCCCGTACATGCATCTGCAGATGCATAAATACATATACACATGGATATGCAAATACAATTTTTGAATGTTCTACAAGGATGAACGAGAAAACAAGAAGACAACAGTGAGGCTCTGTGCAAACGCGAGCGTCGTCAGGAGATACCGAGCTGACAGTTATCGCATGCTGCTGCCCATTCCAGATCATCCTGACGTACCTGTTCCAATCGTAGTTGTGTAGTGCCACCATGCCGTTGCCAGCATCAACCACCCGGAAGCGTTCCCAGGCATGTCTGTCTTCGAGGAAATCAGCGTTAAGTTGGCCGGTGGTTTCCACACGCCCGCTGTCCATTTGGAGGAAACGCCTCGCAGTTGGGTTCCACCTCGGCTCGATCCTCTCGAGGAGAATCTCTCTGCAGCAAGACTGCCAAACCAACAGCACCAGCCCCGTATAGTAGCCCTTATAGCAAACCCTTAAAGAATCCGTAGAGGAACTCCCATAACACCAAGATATCCAAACATTGAAGTCAGCCAAGGCACAGGCCCACCATGGTGCCAGGCTGGAGATAGTTCTGCACTGGCACCATGTAGAAGCCTAGGTTAGCCCCTTTATAATAAGGGTACCCTTTTTCCTACTATTCAGTTTTAATACGGGGACCCTAAAATAGAAAAGGGCAAAAGGGTACTACTCAGAAACCTAGAAGCGTTCCCAGTGCCAATGAGAGTTGAGTGGCAAGTCCTGGGCATTCACGGGACGGGTGGCTCGAACGGTGCCGTCGGAGTGCATTTGCGCAAGACGGTTGTGAAACGGGCTGTGGAGTCCCACCATACCATCACCTGCATCGACGATCTCGAATTTCACGCTCACCCAGTTGGTCTTCAAACGATTCGCAGCTCCACGTGGAGATGCCATCATCTCCGTTCCTTCCATCATCATGAACCTGTTGTGGGGATGTGTAATAGATAATATGGTTTCCTTATTATGGTAACTCAAATTCATTTCCTTAGCCATCATGTGCCTGTTGTTCTTGGCATTGTGCAGCGCCACGAGGCCGTTGCCGGCGTCCACGACCGAAAAGCGCTCGTGGGCCCGAGTGTAGGGCAAGTCGCTGGGTCCACTGGAGACCTCCACGGATGTCATGTCTGCCGCCGAATTCCTGGTGCTGCAAGCTGCGCGACATACTTCTAGCTCTGTGTGGCTATACTCAGGCTATGTCTATGTCTGCTGATTGCAACCAGGGTGCAAACTCAGGTAGCGCTTGTGCCATGGGTTGTAGAACGCATACAACGTATCGAAGCTGAATAGACGAGGCTTTTCGGTGAAAATCTTGCAATCCTGCAGCGGACGACCAACAGTCGTCTTATACATCTCACGTCCATTGCCCAGATGGCGAAGTCCATCTCCTGTGAAAAGATCGAGCAGCGTGCCATTCTCCACATGCGAAATGGAGAAGTGCCAGCCGTCCACGTCTCCAAGTCGGAAGTTGCCGATCTGCACAAAGCGATCACCGAAGTTCACACCCTGGGGCTCACCACGTTGAATGAAAAGGTTGTTAGCCGTACTGGGCCCTTTGATCAAGGTACCATCCTTCTGGAAGACCAGCGGAGTCTGGCCACTGGAATGAGAGATCGAGAGCATAGCGTTAAGTTCGCCCACCCGCCAGAACTTGCCGAACTCGATGAAACGATTTCCGATCTTCACCTCCTGCAGATCCCCCGCAGGCACATACCCGGACTCGCGATTGTCCCAACCGTTCTTTGAAGGGGGATTGTGGCTGAAGGGTCCATAGTGAGCCGTGCCATCCGACCTGTAAATCCTGACAGGGCAACTCACAAGTACCATGGTTTCGGGTTTAGGGTTTAGGGTTTAGGGGTCGGACGAAGCGAAGAAGCGACTGCAACTGAGGCGATGTATCCGGCATGTCTTTTCCACAGCTGCCCGGAAACCCTTGATCCGCAAAATCTCTCCGGCAACCTTATCCCGAATCTCCAAGATCCTCAACCTTGAAATGCTACACAGCCCGAGGGTCACGGAAGATAATCTGGAGATGTGCGAGACGGAGAAATGGTCTTTGTCAACCGCCGCCATCCGCCAGTCCCCGGATTGGATGAAGCCGGGGCCTAGCCGAAACCCTCTAGATCCTGAACCCTAAAACCCTGAACCATCTGGGTAGCTCTCTGAACTAGGGTCCCGTCTAGGTCACCAAAATAGTACGAATCTCAAAAAGGACCCCAAAATGGGACCCAAATTTAGAGAACTGCCCTTATAGTAGCCTTATGAAAATCCTTATAGATTCCCTTACAGATCCTTTAAAGGACCCCTAAAAGGGACCCTAGTTTAGAGAACTGCCCGTCTGCTGCTTCACTTTGCAACGCGTCTCCTGCTGTGATCCCACTGCAGGAGCCCAGCTTCGACCTTGGTGACTGTCGAAGTTTTGGGTCTCAGGTTCTAGGATTCACGGGTTTAGGGTTTAGGTTTTGGGGCTTAGGGTTGGTTTAGAGTTTAGGGTTTAGGGTTTACCAAGTGTGTGTGGTTTAGGACTCACATCTTCCATGCTTCGTGCTGCTTACCTTGCTCCTGTCTTTGAAACCAATGATGCAGCGAGGACTGAGCCCTTTGTAAAGATTTGTCGTCTAAGCTTGGAGGTTTTCGAGACTTGCTCGGACCCTAAGAGCAAGAACTCCTTGCCAACCTACGTATGGTGTTTATTACAATTCGTGTGTTCGCGTTCCCGTTCTGCTGGTATTTGGGGTCCTCATCACAGGGATCCTGCTAATCCAGAGCAGGGTTCCGGTATTTTCTGAAACTCCCACAGAAAGCCAAGCTTCTGGATGTTGCCGCAGTGCCACCTGGGTTGTAGTTTTGGGGCCCTTAAAAGTATTTATGCACAGGTACCTCCATAGGAACCGTAAGGGAAATTTTAAAGTTTCCCTTATCCCTAAACCTAGACGCGGCCACAATTGACCTACCCAAATAAGCCCCTATGCCGCTGTCCAAATCACATCCTCAGCTTCAACTTCTTACTCGTCGGGGGGGATGGCGGGGAGGGATGAAAGCAAACATGTTTACACACTTCTTGTACCTTGTCTAAGTCAATGCTGCTTTTGCAGTCAAGCATGTTCATGTGCTTGTTGTCTGGGAGTACGGGCTGCGGACAAGCAAGTTCACGTACGTCGTACGTGTTGTTCCCAAGAACTGGCACACGTTCAGTGCAGCAATTGCTTTCGTGTCTGTTGTCTACAGTAAACACTTTGTCCTTCGGTAGGAGATGCCTTGCAACTGCCGCACAGTGGCACGGACGACGACATGTGGAAACAGATGCAAGAAGTCATACCTAGCGTCCATACTGCGAGTTTCGGCCCCTGACGGCGAAATTCAAGTCGACCCCTTGGTAGAGTACTGGTAGTATCGGTTCTCTTTGTGCTCCCATTATGAAGGTAACTTCCAGTGTTTGAAGCAGAAAGTCGGAGCTTCCTGCAAACTCAAGGCTGAAAAAATGCCCGCCCTAATGCCCGCCCGAAGTTTACATGTCAATGCTGGCATGCACAGCGAAATCGGTAGGGCAGCAGTGGCCGCGCCAGGCCCTAAACCCCAAACCCTAAACCCCTTTCCCAAAGTGCCACCTAGCCACTGTATGTTCCGCCGGTTCAGGTCGGGCGACCAATTGCGTCGGCGCCGACCTCCATGGACGGTGCCATCTGATTTCCAGGCCTGGGAATAGGGCTTAGGGTTTGGTGGCTAGGGTTTAGGGCTTGGGGTTTAGGGTTTAATGTTTCATTGAAATTTAAACATTTAGGGCTCCGAACCGCTAGCGGTATTCAAACTCCAGGACACAGCCTGCCTTCGTTAAGAGATACAGTAGCAAATGACAATCTGATGTACCGGTTTAATTTAGTCGCCTCAAAACCGGAATCTAGCGACCTGCATGACCCTGCCATCACCGTCGTCCGTGTGGGTCACGAACAACCAATGGTCTGCAGCGTCCGCCACTCCGATGCGGAACCTGCCAAGTTGCAAGTACCTGTCCCCGTACCTCGATCACTGATGGGATACTGCAACTGTGCTCGTGGCACATTCTTGCTGGCTTCTAGTAGTATTTCAAAATGCTTCAAATCGAATCATCCAAGGTGCCCGACGCCTGCAGGAGGGCCAGCGGTGCGCCGATCGCGGCCTCGCCAAGCATTCCAGATGCTGTTAAGTTTAGGCCACAAGCTCGCATCGTGTCCACGCCAGGTCTGCGGCGTCTGGTGACTCCTTGGCAGAGCACTGCAGTTGCTCCCATGGGTTCCGAAACTTATATCAGGGCAGCGCCTACACTCTAAACCTTGAACCCTAATCTCCTAAACCCTAAACCTTTAAGCTGGGACCCAGGTTCTGGTGAGAGAGTGACATGTGGTTACCGTCAAAATCTGTCAAGCGGAAGCTGCCGATCTGGATGAAGTTTTGCCCGAAAGTGATGCCGTGGGGAAAGCCGAGGGGCCTTGACAGGTTTAGGGCTTTGTTGTAGGTGCCTTAAAATTAGAATAGGGTTTTGGGGCATACTATGCTATAACTATAACGCGCCGTCATCGCGTTCGCGCGCGCAAGGCGCGCTTGCGAGAGGATACGAAGACCCTGTGTTTTGTGGGATAGAATAGCATTGTGGCCATGTTGAAGCAAGAAAATCGTGGAAATTACAGCAGTTTTGGCCTTCAGGGTTTTCAACATATTTGGGAGTGTGACAGTTGCGANTGTGGGATAGAATAGCATTGTGGCCATGTTGAAGCAAGAAAATCGTGGAAATTACAGCAGTTTTGGCCTTCAGGGTTTTCAACATATTTGGGAGTGTGACAGTTGCGAAAAACCCTGTGGTTTGTGGGATAGAATAGCATTTGTGGCCATGCTGAAGCAAGAAAATGCTGGGAAGCACAGCAGCATTGTGGCACATGGATGCTCTGCGGGAATGGATGGAGTCTGATCTGGACGTTATCATGGTTGGCACATGGATGCTCTGCGGGAATGGATGGAGTCTGATCTGGACGTTATCATGGTTGGCACATGCTCTGCGGGAATCGATGGAGTCTGATCTGGACGTTATCATGGTTGGCACATGGATGCTCTGCGGGAATGGATGGAGTCTGAGCTGGACATTATCACGGTTGGCACATGGATGCTCTGCGGGAATGGATGGAGTCTGATCTGGACATTATCATGGTTGGCACGTGGACGCTCTGTTCGTGGAAAACTCAAAAAACACCGCGTGCCCCGAGGTTTTCGGCATGTCAAATATGAGGAAGTGCGCGAAATGCCGCGTATACCTGATTTTTCGCTGTACACGAAGCAGTTCTTGCGCGCGCGAACGCGATGATGGTGGGTATAATGAGGAACCCCAAAAATAGCACAGGCAATTATTTAGGCCCCTATATTCGGGTTTTGGGAACTTTGTGTTTTGGAGCGCCTTTCCTGCCTGCAGTTAGGTTGTTGGCACTATGCAGGATTTGGGGTTTGGGATTTAAGGATTTAAGGACTGAAGTTTCGTTCCCTGCGCTTACACGTGCTCTGGATCGGAATCCCTAAGCACCTCTACTCTGCGACATTTTGCTTGTGTTGCAGGTTTGCCAAGCACTGTTGTGAACAGCAGCAAAGACGGTCTTCATGTTGAGAGCTTTGGGGGGCCACCGTCTGCTTGCTGCTCACAGTGCAGCACGGCTTATTCCGTCTACAAGCATCTGCTTAACATATACAGAATGCATTGTGCTGAGCTGACTTCTAAGCCCACGACAACCCCAAAGGTCCCGAAAACATGATCAGTAAAGAGACTGGCACTCCAACAATCCAAAACTATTGCGGCTCATTCTGCATGGCAATACATGCTGCTCTGCACGATGACCGTGCGGCGCTGCCCTTCTAAACAGTCGTATACATGCACACACACAGAGAGATGTATATACATATGTAAACATATACATATATACGTGTATATATATATATACATACACATGTACATATATAGACACATATCGTACGAATAAATACACACAGACACATACACATACACTGACATACACATATACATACAAATACACATACATATACACATACATATACATACACATATACATATACGCATACACATACATTTGCAAGTACCCGTATACATACATACATGCATACATGCACACATACATACATATATATATATATATACATACTTATGTATCTATTTTTTATGTTGTTGTAGATGTGTCTACAAAGCACTATAAAGCAGTAGAGCCCAGTCCTGGATTGCACAGCATTTCGCATCGCAGCACAAAAGCATAAAATTCAAAGGTAGCGCTGCAGATTGCCAGAAATCGCACAACAGTTCAAAAAGCTTCAAAGTGTTTGCTCAACGGGCAAAGTCAAGCACATTGAAACATTATCAGAGTACGATGATTTTCGCAAGCACCGAGTGTATATGTATATGCGTATTTGGATGTGCGTGTGTACCTCTATGTATCTGTATATGTATGCATGTATGTATGCATGCATGCGTGATGTATATTTGTTTGTATATATAAATATATACATGTAGATGCATGTATATGAAAAGTGATGCACCCTGTTTTCATGCGATTTTTCATACACGTTCTACACCGTGTGAAAAAGGCATCGCAATTGCGAGAACCTCCTTCATGGCATGATTGGTGTTTATTGGTTTTCTGTTGCGAGACATTGTGGCAAGATACACATGCTGCTGCATTTAGTGATGTTGCACAATATATGCTGTGCTGTGCCTCGAACTGCTGCTTGCTGAAGCAGTCTCATTGCATGTGGTTTACGCACCGGTTGCTTACTTACTGTACCCAAACACTGTCACGGGTATGACGCAGTATGTGAACCCTGCGGCCCTAAAGAACAAACTCGTGTTGCTCAAGATTCCGAATCGTACTCCATGTCATAGCACCGAACCGCTACAACCCGAAGCGGTCCCAGTTTCTGTCTTCCACATCTCATGAAGATAAGTTTACGAAATCTCTTTGGGAAAATCTATAGTGCACAGTTGCCAAGCCTCAGCTCGCGCAGAAGATTCTGAACTCTCTTTCCAGTCGAGTCAACAGCTTCGATTGGGGCCCCATTGGTATCGAAGCTGTCGCGGCGTTCTCATCTTATGGCTTAGAGTGCAAAGTACCAGATGCAGAGTTTCTGACCTACTCTTCGCAATCATTTCAGCCATAAGAACATCAAGCAGTACTTGAAGAGCTTCTTTCGTGAAGAGCTGGAACGACTGTGCAGTCGCTTCCTGTGGGAAGAAGTTCCACAGAGGCATGATTGTTATCTGTTGGTCGAGGCTTTTTGGCGTGGTTTTTAGATGGCACATGCTTCCGAAAACATGGCGCGTTTTTCTGTTTGCTGCCTTTCACCAACAGGATACTACCAGATATACCAGATTTTGCTCAGAAGCCCGCAATATGGAAGACATTGAGATCGGGATCACTGGCCGACAGGCTAGTTGAGCCAGGTGACAGCATGGATTGTGGACTAAGTGAAGATAAAATCCATTTGTAAGGACAGGAAAGTGCACAAACCCTTCAAGCATGTTTCGTGAATTCTGAATCCATCTGAATCCCCCCGGAGAAGTGGGTGACATTATGAACTGCAGCTGCCGCCTTACATATTATTCCTGATCAGCTTGATGGTGCGGTTTTGTTGCTAGGCAAAGACCATGTAGCAACAAGCTGAATTCTATGCAGCCACATTGGCACTCAAAGCCACAGCCGGTGAACAGTGCTCGTGTCCGACTGCGAAACAAGGTTTCATTGTTGATGACATGGGCTGTTTGGGAATTTTGACTTGTGGTTCTGTTTCTTGCCGGAGATGAGAGAACCTCAGCGCATGTGTGCTGTCAGGAAAGCCATGTAAACGAGAAACAGAATTGCCAACCTGGTTCTTTCACATGTGGCAATCGATGGAGAGGTCGGCTGCAAGAGCAGATGCCGAAGAGAAGCTTGCCACAAAAATCGGCCGGATATCTTGGCAGCGGTTGACATCCGAACTAATTTGGTCTCTACCCTGGTCTCCACAATCTAGGTTGGTAATCACTGTGACTTCCTCGCATGTCTTCGCGTAGAATTCCATATGGTTGCTTGCAACGCGCTCACCGGTGTCTTGCTGAAGGAAAACAGTCTAGCAGGGTGATTCCATCAGCTTGATCGTCGGAATGACAGAGGACATTTCCTGTAGTCACATTGAACAGGGTATTGCACCTGACCATCGCTTGATCAAACGTCTTGCCATTTTCCAGCCGCGTTAGCAAAGAAGCATATCTGCAGTCGTCATGCCTGACTCAGCCCTTCCATTGTTCATTATGACAGCTTTCCCTTTGGACGGGAGATAGCTTTCTTTAGGGAACCATGTACACTGTAAATGTCTTCCTGCGTCTGTTTGCCGATTAGCTCTATTCTCCTTTATGGTTTGCCTCATAATTCAAACAAAGGTTCTGCTCGGGGAAGAAGTTCGCCGTTCCAAAGCCTCGATGATGCATGTTTTTGAAGCTGCACTGCTGTGGCACCGAAGCACACCGGCGGCAGGGATCTTGAATGTTCCGTGTTGAGATCCCTATCGGGATTCACTTGCCAACTAATCAAACTAGTCACACAAAATGCTGTGTGGAGCTTCGCACTGAGAGTTTGTCCTTGGGTCCTTGGGACCTAATGTAGGAACCTGATTAAGAAACTCTGGCCCTATAACCCCCCAAATAGTAGGATTCATATAAAGAACCCTAATTCCGCCTTGTCTCGTGCAGCTACTGCAGCTGCGTCGACTCGGCTCCGTGCTGTGCAGTGCGTTGACACTTCGAAGCTCGTGCAGCTCAGAAGTCTGGTGCAAACTGAGAAATACCATGCTCTGTCGTGTTACCTGACGTCGTTTCGAAGCCTGCTGCACTGCCTCATGAGATATGAATTTCACCCTAAACTCTAAACCCTAAACCCTGAACCCTAAACCAAGAACCCTGAGCCCTGGACCCAACTCAGCTCCCATGCTCGACATGCTTTTTATTGACATGTTCAGCTGGCTCTATCCTTACCCTATGCTTCCAAGGACCTTATGACTAGAGCCCTAGACCCCTTAAGGACCCAAAATGACAAGGTCCCTGGAAGCATAGGGTTACCTTCTTTCCAAAAAATAATCTCAATTTCCGATAAGCGCATACGGGGCTGCCTTTCTTTCTTCAATAAATATCCCTGGTCGACGATCAAGTTATGCGACGTTCCTTGCATGTCTGTTGCCTGCCTATGTTGGCAGAAGATCTAGCTGTTGCCACGAGAATTTCGATCGTAATCCGAACTCCAACTCCTGTCGCAACATCACAGCTGGAGTGGTGTATATGGGAAAATCAATAATGCTGCGAAAGGCATGCCTTCGAGGGGTAGCACCAGCGAGCGAGAAAAAGTGGTCGCGGCAAGTGCAGATGCACATATACACATACCTATACCTATACCTATACATGTTCATATATACATATACATATACATATACATATACATATACATACACATACACATACACATATGCATATACATATACATATACATATACATACACATATACATACACAAACACGTGCACACACATACACGCATACATACATATGTGTGCATGTATGTATGTATGTATGTATGTATGTATGCATGTATCTATGTATGTATGGACTGGTGTATGTATGCATGTATGTATGTATGTAGGTATGTATGTATACATATGCATGTATACAAACATATGTATGTATGTATGTATGCATACATATGTATGTATATATGATATGTATGTACATATTATATATATATGTGTGTGTGTGTGTACACAAATAGACATGTACAGGTAAGCGTATGTAAAGAAAAGATACCAGACATCTTAGGTTTGTTATGAATCGAGATACTGATATCTTTTAATGTGACTTGATTTGAGATACTCTTATACAATGTGTTACAATGAAACATAGTAAACCATAGTACAACACAATAAAATGCTATATAGTATCATGCAACGAGAAGGTCATACTATAGTGTACTACATTATATATATATATACTCCGTCATGTTAACCTGTACTCTGCTAGATTGTCGTGTACTATACTGTGTGATACTATGTCGCCTTATACTGTATGAAAAAATACTTTGCTACACTGTTCTGTTTTTAACTGGAGTACAGAATGTGCTTTATTGTTGCTGTTATCCTTGTAATTACCGTTACTACGATTGGACTATGATCACTATTATATATTATATATACATGGTGTAGAAATGCATATGTATGTGTACACACTGTTCAGATCATGTATATACAAATGTACATGTTGGTTGGCGACATAATTAGTGAAACTCTGTCCGAAGCATGGCCAGCGACCCTGCCTTCGCCACAAACGGTCGCTGAAGCGTCCCGTCACTCGGTGGCCGTCGCTCTTGAAGATCTCAGCAAAGCACACGTGATGTTGCACATGCGAAATCTTAAACCTTGAAAAGCCCCAACACATGCATACATCTGTTACATCTGTCTGTACAGGTACAATCAGATGCATATTTTCGATGCACATACGTCGTACATAAACATCATATATGTATATACACACCTATGAGATATAGATACGGACACAGACACGGTCGCAGACAGAAACATTGACATAGATATAGGTATGCAGCTAGCTATTAGTATAGGTATACGTATGCATCGGCATAATCAGATATAAATATCAGTCTAGATATAGATACAGCTATGGGTATGTATGAACAGCTTCCGCTGAAAATAGACAAAAGTGTACCTATATGCATGCGTCGGATCTACAGCGGTTACCTGCAGAGTACAACACCACCCTCAACCCGAAGCAGTGTATGCAAACCTCGGAGTTCTTGCCGTTCTTGTGGACGAAGGCAAAGTTATCCTCATCGATAGCCCCCAGGCGCCAGTCTCCGAGCTGGACGAAGCGATCACCCCACCCGGAGCCGAAGTCCTCGCTGCCTGCCGTTGTAGAAATGTGCAAGGGGTTTGGACATGCCTGACAATATTTCGGAAAGACTCAAGGAATGTAAAAGCTTCATCCAAACGCGATATGGGTGCATGTACCATGTGCGATGTCTGCGATGCCAAGGCAGGTCCAATGGGCCGGATGTCGACCCAGCAAGTCGCCCCACCCACTGGTGCTGACGAGAGCGCTGCCCGTTCTGAAACCACCGGCACTCCTGATGTTCCATGTAGGATAAAAGCAAAGCTTTCCGGAGTGGGGCTCAGAAACTTTGTATATTGACGAAAAGACTGTTTGGAAGAGTCCAGGGACGTATAAACTTCAATGGCTTTACCGCCTGTGGTTGCATTGGTTTCCGGGTGCATGAAGGCGAAGTCATTACCACCCGAATCTCCGAGTCGCCACTCGCCGATCTGTATCCACCTCAAGTTAGGAATAGGCCAGCAACGGGACAACACTTGCATAGGCTTTATGCCTGTGCAAATACACAGGCAATTTGAGGCTTGTGGCGCATGCAAAGGGAGTTCAGAACTTACTCTAAGAAGAGAACTGCCTTCTCGGTACAGGGTGGCAGCTTAATACGCCATGACACGTCGCCTCACTCAAGCCCTTCTGATTTCGAGCACCCCCACTCTTAAGCCCCAAGTCTCTGACGCAATGCCAAGAAGCTTGTCGCCATAGCTGATGCCCGCAGGAGCTCCCTCAGAGCGGTCCAAGGTGTTGTAGTCCTGGTAGCAGCGAACTGGCCGTGAAAGCATGGGGAAAGCCGACATGGATTCGAAACACTGCGTCTGAAGTTCTTAGACGAGATTTTCTGGGTGCCTGCTTTGTAGCACCGAGCTTCAGCGATGTGGGGCGGGGGTCCCCATGCTATTTGTTTCATCAAGTTTAGCCTAAAATAAAACCTGCCGAGAAGCCGAGCGGGATCCCCAGATCTGATGCCCATCGCCCCGTAGGACCATCGAGGTTTTTTTGGCTTTGGTGTGCCTCGGCGAAAACGATCCCAATGGTTTATTCTTGCCACCTATTGCTCATGTCTTGCAAGAAGCCCGGGTGGGGTTGTTGGTTGCTCCTGCTCCTTTGGTGTTTGAGATTTCCCATAGTTTGCATTTTGCGATTTAGGGCCTTTATTGTTAAGATTTCGGATCTAATCTCTAAACCCTAAATGGGAGTTTCCGAAAATTAGGGTACCTCATTTTGGGGTCCTGATAATAAGGATGCTACGATTTAGGGTACTATGTTAGGGTCCCCTGTTTTCGGAAACTCCCGAATCGGTTTAAGGCCCGGCCGAGTGAACACGAGGTAGCCTTGCTTATAGCGCAATCTCTGGCATCGCAGGAGCAGTTAGTTCTCATAGGGACCCTTATAGGGGTATGGGGGAGGGGGTAGGGGACTGTATTTCCTTAAATAGGCCTTACTAGGTCCTTATTATGGGCATTAAGGCCCCTTACCCCCCCTCCCCCTACCCGCTAAGGGTTCCTATGATGTTCGGGACACGTAACTCCCCATCCGTTTGGACTTGAGCTTAGCAGAACGACCCGGAATTACCCGGCCAAGAAAGTCTGAGATACAGGCAGGCTTCAAGACTGAAAAAAACACAGCTAGTGATTATGACTCTCACCCCGAAACCCTGCTCCTTCCATGCCAAATCCCCCACCCTGAGCCCTGAACCAAATCCCTGAACTCTCAACCAAAATCAGCTCCGGCACGAGATCGAGAAGTGTCTCTCATCGACGGCCCCGAGGCGGAAATTGCCAATCTGGATAAACTCGAAGCCGAACTGGATTGTTTTGCCAGGACTCCCAACGCTCCTTCGGGGCTTTCTGGGTTTAGGGTTTAGGGTTTAGGGGCTTGAGGGACTTTTAAAGTTAGATTTCAGTGCTGCTCGAGAGTTTCAACGCTGAGCTCCGACCCCAGGCATCGTATTTGCCCCAGTCAGACTTGTGGGTGCGCCAGGCGTTTCCGTCTTTGTGCCACACGGCAGCGACTTTCCGAGTGTCCTGAAACGGCGCACTTCACCGGACAGGGCCATGAGCTTCGCTGCGACTTAGAGCTGACATGGTTTAAGATGTATCTACACCAGGCATGGTCCTTGTGGGAGATGGACAGATGGCTCGCATCGATTTCCGCGATGCGAAATTTGCCGAGCTCAATAAACCGGTCACCCATTCTAAGACTGCCGCAAGAAGGGGCAGGGGTGCTCGTTGGCCTCCTTACAATCGGCGCAGGCACCTGCTCCGGTGGCACCATCTCGACCTCCGTCTCATCTGGCGGGCCCTGGCCGGCTGTACCACACCCGAGCTGATCCGCGCAGGGGGAGTTCTCGAAATTCGGTGTTGTATAGATCTCCTTGCAGAAGAGCTTCTGAGGCTTCAGCAAGAGAATCGACAGGAAGTCCCACTTCAGGGTCAGTTCAGGCATGAGATTCGCAATGCGGTTCCCGGCTTCAAGGGCCGCTGAGGTGACCGCCTGCGTGGCGTCGTTGAGAAAGGGGACACACGTCGCCGGGCCCTTCATCAGCTCGATCATGGCTTCTGCACCTTATGGGGACCTTTAGGGTTTAGGGTTAGGGTCTATAAGGTTTAGGGTTTATAGGGTTTAGGGTCAAGGGGTTAGGGTTTAGGGTTTAAGGGTCCGGAGGATCTTGCAGCCTGACTTAGGACCCCTTATCGGACTGTAGGACCCCACCCCCCACCTTCTTTCATGGCGTCTTTGATCATCTGCTTGAGAAAGCTGTCATTCAACCACTCTTTCAACCACATGGGGAGCGCGAAACCGGTGATGACAAAGTCCGCATACAAACTGACGGCCTGGGCCGGGGCTTCTACGGCAAAAAAGGCTAAAATCCGCAGGACTTAGGGCTGCGGGTTTAGGGTTTAGGGGGTTTAGGGGTTTTTCTACACAGGGACAATCAGAATATTTGTCGGGATGCATTCCGAATCCTGGTTTGGATAATGGGCCATAGCCCTAAACCCTAAACGATAAACCTTCACCTGGGCCACACCTCGCGGTCCTGTCTTCTCTTGAAGTCTCCAAGCGGTCGCCTTCCTGTTCAGGCCACCCCTTTGGAGGCCTCCTTTTTCGGAAACCCCGCAACTCCAACCCTAGCTGAGTAGGTAACCTTCTTAGGGTTTAGGGTACTATAAGGGGGTCCTTTAAGGGATCTATCAGGGTACTACTAAGGGTAGTTTAAGGGTTTAGGGTAACTCGAAAAAGAAGCTCTAAAGCTCTGTAAACCTGGAAGCCTCCAGGCCTAAACCTCAAAGGCCAAAGCTCCCTAAACCTAGGCCTATATAGGGGCCTGAACAACTAGAATAGCGTTTTGGGGCCCATTGCACTATAATTATCAAGCAAGCCGAGCTCCGGGCGGCAGCGCCACACTGCGGAAGCGGAGGCTTGACGCGACTCTCCTGGAGACCGAGGTCGCGAGCTTCTGAGGGTGGGCTTTGGGTTTGGGGTTTAGGGTTTAGGAGTCAGGATTTCCGGCTTCGTGTCCTGTTCCCCGTTTCAAGCTAAGGCTCAAAGCTTGTAATTTGGGGTTCGCTGTTCTGGGTTTAGGTATCTTTCTTCCCCAAGCGGTGTGGACGGCGGTTCGCTCCTGCTGTGCAGCGATGCAAAGTCACGTTCTTTCCACAACCTACTGCAGTCACGTCGTCGGGAGACACCATTTGGGCCGACTCGCCGTCGAAAACTCCACACGAGTGAATTCCTGACAAGGCCACTGTACCCGGGCCGTTTAGATCCCGCCACTACATGGGGGGAAACAATTTTGAAGCTGCCTTCCGTCCTGCTACAAGGGATCCTGATGGTCCTTCGTGGTCTGGTCATGGTGGTGGTGGTCATGGTGGTCATGGTGATCGTTGTGGACCGTTGTGGACCGTTGTGGACCGTTGTGGATCGTTGTGGATCGTTGCCGTCATCGCGGTCGTCTTGGTCGTTTCGGTCGCCCCCGGGCTTCGTGGTCGTCGTGGTGACGGCGGTCGTGGGGTCCTTGTGGTCGTGGCCGTCATTTTCGTCGAGGTCGTCGTGGTCCTGGTGGTCATCGTAGTCGTCGTGGTGATTGTGGTCGTTTTCATCGTGATCGTCGTGATCGTCGTGGTCGTGTGGTCGTCTTGGTCGTCGTGGTCGTCGTGGTCGTCTTGGTCGTCTTGGTCGTCGGAGGGTATGTCGTGGTCGTCACGATCGTCGTAGTCGTCGTGGTCGTTGCGGTCGTCGCGGTCGTCTTGGTCGTCTTGGTCGTCGTGGTAGAAAAAGGTGATGAACTTGAGCTTAAAGTAAACATCGGAGCCACGAACATATCACCAAAACCCTTTTTTGCATCGGAAATTTCCAAGGCCCTGGTTCTCGCCACTGCGTCAGGTGATGCGAAGGGCTGACGGTCCAGGCTCGCGGATCCCTGGGTCTCACTGCAACAGGTAAAGCACAAGCAGAAAGCAGACGGGGATGCCCAAAAAAAACCTGTTGATTCTCTACTCTCTCACCAATGCTCTGCACACCTGCACGCAGGCAAGCGAGACATTCTGTCTTTTACCGTGGGTGCTGCTGAGTAGATTGTGCTGCTCGAACAAACGTACCCCGGGCTCCAGGACAGGCACCGGTCCTCCCCTGGCCATAGAGCGCAAGGGGGCACCATCCGGAGTGCAGTGCATCGCATGTGTTTTGTTTGGATGGCGGGGGCTATCTATGGTCAAATCTCGGCAGATCACGGTGCTTGCCTTGCTGCAGGCATTTTGCAACCGTGCGTAGCATGAAATCACAGGCGCGCAGCGCGGGAATTGTTAGCCGGATCTGTGGGCATTCTAGCAGGAGTCCGGAGAGTGGCCCGCGCAGAGCTGCCAGGCCGTGCGAGCTGGTCTTGGTTTTGAAATGTAGCACCGTGCAGGTGCGTGCAGGTGAGGCTGAGGCTGGACCATTCGACATGCATGACGTCACTCCAGCACATTCTTGCATGATAGACGTGCAGTGCCGCACCCAAACAAGAGCTGTTGCGGCCGGGAACGAAGCTAACTCGGTGCTCGGGCCGTGTAAATGGATAGGCCTCGCGTCTGTCGACGCGCTTGGCCATGCAGGGTGTAGCTGCTGATTAGCAGCAGATTGGTGGAGCGTGCATTGCCTGGTCCAGATGTGCAGCATGGCCAGCCGTAATGATGCTGTAACGACTCGGAGTGTTGTGCAATGGAGCATACTGCTGCACACGAGTTCTGACTCTGTGCGCAAGACACTCTAGACTCTAGTTGATTGTACACGCTAGCCGTTGCAAGTACGAGTATGGGCACATGCCTTGACCCCATGGCTTTCGGACACATTCCCGGACTGCCAATTACCGCCGCAACTTGAATAACACACTGCACGTCGCTCTTGTGCCGGGGTCATGCTGAACTTCCCTGACTGCGATGCCTGAGGCACATCTACACTCACAAAGTAACAAAGCATAAGATTGGCTTTGAAACCGGCTTTACTTCACTGCAATCGACTAGAAGAGTTCTTCCCTCTCCACGGCCACGGTATATGGCTCTCCCAATCTCAACCATCTGGGTCCTACACCCGAAGCCCGGTAGATGTCTCAGAGACCTTTGAACCCAACAGACTTCAACCACCAAGCTCCTTCGACTCCAGCAGTCCCAGGCTTGCGTTTGAGCTCTTCCAGGGAGACGACTCCCTGACCGATTCCTGATCGAGGAGCAGCGAGCCTTAGTGGATGCTGGAACTCGCAATTGAGGTCACCCAGAGACTCCAATCTTCCTTAATTCAGGAATATACCTCAAATTATGGCAGCATCCCTCATATCATGTAAGTTCCTTAATTAAGGGAGATTGGAGCTCTGGGCAAGATGACTCCAAGATACAGGCAAGCGAGGAGCTTGGCGGGTGCTGGATCATCCCCTTCGCTTTAGCTTCAGCATGGAACTTGGGCAGGAACGTAATCGGAATACCAGGCATTGGCCACACCTGACTAGAAACAAAACGTGAGCCCGTAGAGTCGCCCAAGCAGACGAAACAGAAGGAGCTGACGGGCGGCAGCTGAGATGCTACGAGCTCTGGCCCCGCGCTCAGTCTCAATGATGCCTCTGCACTCGCGCCGATCTTGACCGCTTCCTGGAAGGACACAGCTCCGAACGGTATGAGAAGGGAACCCCACTGGGGTAAGTAGTTCTCCTCACCCGGCCTTATGCTTCATGCCGAGGGTGCTAACTTGAACATCCGTCTCGCCGTTCTTGTTGGCCGTGACCGTAGCAGAGATCTGGAAATCCACTTCATTCGACATGTCGATGGTTCCGGTGAGGACACCCTTTCCAACCAGCTCTATAACCATCTCAAGAGAGATCATGACGCCTCGGATAGCATCTGCAGCAGGTTTTCAGAGTGGCTGTTAGCATGTAGGGTTGAGGGTTTCAAAGCTTGAATGCCAGAAAACCTTGGGTGCTGCCTGCCGGAGCTAGTTTTGTCCTGATTTCAAGCACCTTACCCATCAAGTCGAGATGCAGAACCCGCCTGCACAAAACTTCCTCGTGATAGGCCCCTCTGGCGGTGGCGGAAAGCCTGGATCAGTGATCGGGCGCTCTAGACTGGGTTCTTGTTAAGGACTTTAGTTCAAGTTACCATAATAGGGATCTACAGCAAATAATATGGTTTCCTTATTATGGTAACTTAAACTGAATCCTTTAACAAACCCAATAGACACCTGCACTGCTGTGTGGCAACGGACCCAACAGTGTTGCC
This sequence comes from Symbiodinium sp. clade A Y106, assembly GCA_003297005.1. Classification (NCBI taxonomy): domain Eukaryota; class Dinophyceae; order Suessiales; family Symbiodiniaceae; genus Symbiodinium; species Symbiodinium sp. clade A. The sequence continues at coordinate 38,809 of BGNK01003132.1, read as the reverse complement.
CGGGAGCCTCGTCTCAGCTTGTAGCTGCAGCTTCCCTGCCCTGTGACGAGTGTGTCGTAGGAGCCCCGGATATCTCCGCTGATCGAGATCCTGGTTTAAGGTTTCGGGTTTAGGGTTCAGTCCGTGCTCTATCTGAAACCCAATGTTATTGGCAGGTTCGCACCCATCATCATGCCACGACACCACCCGTGGTCAATATGTGTTCGCCATGACACCATCTACTGCCTTCAGGACTTCATCGTGCATCGGATGGCAAGCTAATCTCAAACTGAACCGAAAGATGGCAGTAATATCTTAACAAATACAGCAACACCAAGAACACGGGCCAGGATCACAGTGTCACCGTTGTCGTAAACGGTCGCCGTGACGTCAGGGCTCCATTGCGTGACACCGTCGACGGCCACTTTCAGCTCAGTTTCGCACATGCCCGGTGGCTTTGCCTTCTGCATCTCCTTTGCTTGCCAAAGTGTTGATCGCTGAACGGCATTGAACGACTGTAGACTTTGGGGCTTAAAATCCAGCAGTCTACTGTAACCCTAAACCCTAAACCCAGAACCAGGTCTCCTTCAAGCCCCTTCTGGACTTCAGCACGTCATCCCACGCCTTCTCGAAAGGTGCATAGTCTTGTCCAGGCAGGACGGATGTCTTGCCGTTGCTTTTCTGTGAAGCATACACACCCATGGCCTTTGAGAACTCCGAGGTCGCCCGGAAGACACACCGCATCTTCATCCTGTCGGTGCGGAGTGAGACGTAGCTTCCGCCACTGCAATCACAATGCTTCCCGATCAGGACGTGGCAAAGAGTGAGGGTTTGCCAGACACAGGAGACCAAGCTCTTGAGCGTGTTCCAGGCCGCCGGGCCCAAGCCAGCGGCCAAAGGTCCAACCTTCTCGACCCCCTCTCCCAGTTGCACTGCTTTCTCTGCGATGAAATTCCCCACTTTCGTGGCGATCTTTGCTCCCTGCTCGGCAGTTTTCCTCGCGTGCTCCAGCGTGGTCTTGGCAAGCGCGATGGTTTGTTCCACTGCAATCTCCCCAACATCACGGGCAGTGGTGGCGGTGACTCTGGCGACCGTCAAGGCATCGCTTCCGATGGACTCGATATCATCGCGAAAGTCGCCAAGTTCGCTCCACTTCAGCTTCCTAATTCATGGTTGGGATAGTAGTACAAATTTACATGTTTATTCCTTGTTTGGTTTAAGTACCCATTAAAAATGCAAAAATGTTACCCAACTATGACAAAGTTTCGGCGGTTGGATGATTCGATTCCCGACCACCATGGCTGAATTGCCGACAGCCGAACCGATTGCCTCGCCTGAACCCGCTTGCTGCTGCTCGCGCAAGTTGCTTAAGTTGCATGAAACATGAACACCGAAGTACCCTGACCCAACTGGCCCCTTGCCCTCGAAAACGTTTCGAATTTCAGAACCATTGGAACACTGCCAAACGTCAGATGCGACCGCGGCACCGGCATCAGCAAGCGCGTTGCCAACGCTCGTAATTGCATCGACGAACCCACCGAAGAACTTTGCCGACACCACGGCGTCGAGGGACTCATCGAGATCTTCGGCTGAGGCATTGGCACGCTCGTGCGACGTGCTTCTGGAGGAACGTGCCAGCAGTGCGCTTTGCATATCTGCGGACCCGTGCAAGTGCTCGGAGTCTGCAGTGTGCATGCGGAAGGTAGCTTCCGAAACGCTGTTCGACTCCTGTGTCAGGCCAGAAACTGTCCAAGTTGAGCATGGCCATAGAAAACACGGCTGTAAAATTGTTCCTGTAACAAATTGTTACCACGAACCGGCAGGGACAGCAACACGAAGGCTAGCCTGCCCGAGCTTCATTGCGGCAGCCATTGGGACAAGTGTCCTTGCCAACGACAGCAAAAGGGCCGAACTTACATGCAGTTCCGCTCCGACCAGTTGACCGAAGCAGATGTCGAAAGCAACTTCACGCAGTTGCAACAACAATGCGTCGTTCTACCCTTCTACATTCTTAGGATGGCCTGCAGCACTGAGAATCCGTGACACCAACGAACCTGAGCCCGAGGCCAAATCATGGCCCAAGAGGGTCGTGCCGGCCATGACAATTGCTTCATTGGATATGGAATATACACGAAGCCGGAAGAAGCAGCCCTCTATACAAGACTGCACTTGTCTCCGGCCAAGCTGCCTGCAGTAGGACATGTTGGTCAAACAGCAGAAAGCACGGAAACCCAGGAAGCAGTGTTCTTCACGCGATCAAAGTTCACTCCGGCCAATTAAGCTGCAGTAAGACACGTAATGGTCGGGAAATCACAACGGAACTGACACTTGCAAGAGCATTGGCCAGATGATGACAATCTTGGTGAAGATCGCGATGAAGATGGACACTAATATGAAGATCTCTGCTGCAGTCCTGCTACCAGTACTGAGGTTACGAATGAATGGAACAGTCATTGCACTTTTCATACGGTTATGCGAGAAATGCCAGTCGTCTTGGCCACGGTAGGAGGACAGTGATTCACCAGCTGAGCTAGCACTGAAGACTGTGCACTGGACGCAGCCGGTCGCCACTGAGGAAACGGCTTCATAAGAACAACACTAACAACCCGCAGACAGACTGGACCTGAGTCCTTCGCAGCCTCAACGAACCACCTCCTTCCACTTCCGGGCTTCAAAACGTAAGCAACAGAGCCATGTCGCGAGGGCGCAGAATCCACACCGTTGCGGCCTTGGCAGAAGCCCTCGAGTGGTAGGCTTTTAAAGTACTTCTGTGATGTGGCTTGGGCCAAGGGTTCACGACTCGGAAGTTTCGGAGCTTCGGGTTGTGAGGCGCTCGTGGCTTGGCTGTGGCGACCATCACTTTCCAGGATACCTTGGAGATCCACACGGTCTGAGGTCTGTGTCGTGAACTTAGAACACAAATCCTAAACCCCAAGCCGTAACCTCCAGCAAGTTCCAAAACCCCAAGGTCAGCATCGTGGCAAGTCGAGTACCCCGATATCCGCATCTACATTCTATAGGGTCACCATCCGTATCTCCCTGATCTTCTAAACATCATGCCAAGAACCCAAAAACAAAGTCTGAAAAGTCCCGCGAAGCCACTGAGGAGTCACGGCAACGTGTAGTCCAGAGGCATCACGGCAACGTGTCTATGAAGCCCTAGACCCTAAACCCCCGAATCCCTGAATCCCAAAATCTCCACAGAGCTTTCCTCACAGCTTCGAGGAGCTGAGCTGGTCCCTTGCGGCTGCAGAGCTCGCACCACCTCAGCTTCGCGTCTCGGAGCAACTTGAACACTCCATGTCGGAGCCTGACATGAGGTTGAAAGCAGGTTCCGGGAGCGCCGGGGGGTTTGAGGCCAGAAAGAGGTGATAAACGGCTTCGAGATCAGTCTACTGAAGCCTTCCGAACGCATCATGGCCGCGAGTCTTCAGCACCTCCCGATGAAGTCTTTCGATCATGTGCTTCCAACATCATGGCAAACTTCCCACCGAGTTAGGTATTAGGAATGCTTGCAAGAAGAGTCATTGCAGCAAGGAACACAAGGCAAGAAGACGCTTCATTCCCACAAGCACGGCAATCTGTCTTCATGAAGCCAGAGGCCCGGCTGTGCAACTCGGAACCGAAGAGTCCCCCTTCACTTGTGGAGTGACTGTGTCTGCATCTTCAAGGGTGTAGGGTCTTGGGGTTTAGGGTTTAGGGTAACTTCAACCAGGATGCAGGAATGTCATCAGGCTCATGCAGACCACCTGGGCAAAGTCTTGGGGCAAACCTGGGGGCATCAGCCTGAAATGGGTTTAGAGTTTAGGTCTTTATGGGTTTAGGGTTTAGGGCTTGATGGGTTTAGGGTTTAGGTCTTTATGGGTTTAGGGTTTAGGGCTGAGGGTTTATGTGCCGGCTCAAACGCCTCTGTGGATTAGAATAGCAAGCAATGGGCCGTTCGGCCTGTGGCGTCGAGCTTTAGATAGGCAAAATCATCTCGTCAGTTACGAACAGCACACCAGCTGGACCCTCTTTGAGGTCTCGCACATGCGGGATCTCAGGCGAGTCCGAGCCCAGCAACATACATCGAAAGGACGAAGGAGGCGCTTCTCTGCAACATGCACAGAGGCAGCTGAGAAGCGGAGAGGCGGAGGTCTATTTTGCGTGGTCAGCGCGGTGGGGTAGTAGATTTTCCGGAATAGAAGTAGATACTACATGTATTGTATAGTCCGGCGGGGAGTCTACAGGAGGGGGGTTCCAGGGCCTCACATGTTCAGCTGAAGGTCGTGTGGCGAACTGGAATTATTCCCAGGCAGCCGTTCGTGAGCTTTCTGAGCCGCAGCCTTCACAGCCTCGTGCCTTCAGCCGACTTCTCTGCAACCCCAAACCCTGCAACACTTGTGCAGCAACGAGTAAAGCCCGTCACATACTGGCTGGCAGGCCCCAAACCTGCCATGACCGGCATTCCAAAACGACAATAGATGCGAGTTTTCGCTTTGAGCGCGACTGGGATCCCCGGAGGCGAGGTGACAGTGACAAGGTGAGCTACTCTTCTAATACAAGGGTGCTCATCGGCTGGGTGGCCCGGATAGTTATCCCAGGATCACAGATGCTCTGTATAATATTTATATATATATATATATATATATATATATATATATATGTGTGTGTGTATATATATATACATACATATATACATATATACATATTTACATACTGCGGCAGGAAGAAAGTTCGTCGTACTCATGCATGTTGCTCTTGAGCACATTGCAGACCCCTTGCCCCCTTAGACTCCTCCACCCAGTCCTCCGCCCGGAACATTATAGTAGTACAATTTTATTCCCGTGGATTAATTCCTCCGCTAGCCAGGCCACGTAAAATGCACTTCCTGGGACTCCGCGTCCTCCACATGATGGTATAGCCAAGTGCGACGAAACTTTATTCCTGCCGATGTATAGATAGATAAAGTGTATACGTATATATAGGAATACATACATATGTATTTGTTTACTTATCTGTTTATTTATACAGTACATATATGGCAACGTATATATATATATATATAGATACGTATGTATGTATGCATGTATATACATATCAATATCAATATCAATATATATATATATATATAGATGTTATCTTTCCTCCACCCACATGTCAATGCGAAGGAAGAGGAAGGGAATTTTCCAAAGTCTCGAAGAGGCGCTGCATGGCCGGATGGCATGCCGCAGGAGCTGAGGCAGGAGGCAGCAGGCCGGCGTTCATGCAGGAACCCAGACTGGAGTGCCACCAACCTCAAGCTTTAGGGTTTAGGGTTTTGGGTTTCGGGTTTCGGGTTTAGGGTTTAGGGTTTAGGGTTTCGGGTTTAGGGTTTAGGGATTAGGGTTCCGAGTTTAGTAAGGTTTGCGGGTTGCACGTAGCTTGTCTCGCAGGCAGCACAAGAAAAGCCCTGCGAAGGGACTGTCTTCGGAATCAGGGGCAAACCCGAAACACCAAAACCGAGAATCAGCACAAAAAACATCCAAGTCGAACCGGCCTCAGACACCCAACCCAGTCGTGAAAGCAAAACAAGACTTCCTGTGACATGCTTGCAGAGGGCATGAACAAAACAAAAGTCTCGATTACAGAAAGCCTCCACTGAAACGGGATCTCAAAATCCGGGTGACGTGGAGATACAATGCGCAACAGAAGGTTGCATCAGGGGGCACGATGTAGGTAGGCTGAACCAAGCCCACTCAACCCTGAACCGACAGTCCCTTCTGAATCCCAAACCCGAAACCCTAAACCCCTAAACCCCTAAACTCTAAACCCCTACACCCCTAAACCCTGAAACCCTAAACCCCTAAACCCCTAAACCCTGAACCCCAGACCCAAACACGTCAGGAGGCACGATGTAGGCTACCAGGATCAGCAGCCCCAAAGAGAACTCCCAGAGCCCTGGGTTCGGAGATCCGGGAGGGCTGTTGGGGCTGGGGCCTTCGATTAGAAAGACTCAAAGGGGGATTTAGGGTGTCGGGTTGGGGCTTTAGGATTTGGGGTTCGGGGTTTTGGGGTAAGGATTCTGGATTCAGGGTTTGGGGTTTAGGGTTGATTCAGAGTTTAGGATTTAGGGCTTGGAGTGTGTGTACAGTGTGTGCGCGATGGCTGCGCCTTTAACTCTAGGAATCGGGGCACGCCCACCAACCCCAGCAGACCCGCCCAGCGCGAAAACATGGTTTTCCATCCCAAACCCTAAACCCTAAACCCTTCCAACTTTCGGAAATTGGAGCCTGGCCGGCCCAGAACACTCCGGGTCCCTTTCCTGGGGGTACCCCTCCACCCCCAAACCGGACCAGAAAACCTTGAGGATTCAGGGTTTGGGGTCTACCTTAACCCTGAATAGCCTACCTTTTCAGGCTTCCCGATTATGATTTCCTTCTAAAAGTCCTTCAAAAGGTAGGTTATTCCGAGTTAAGGTAGGGTTTGAGGTTTGGGGTTTAGGGTTGACTGCTTCGATCGATCGACTGTCTTTATCGACTCCCCGGCTCATGCACACAGCTACTACGCTGGATGACATAAATCCTGCAGTACCCATGAAAAGGAATATACCATAATTCCCATAGTCTAGGGTCATTAAGGTAATGGAAGATTTGTATCATCAACCGTAACAGTTCTGCTTGTGACTGTCTCTGGTAGGTAACTATGATCTCGACGTATCCTCGAAAATTCTAGAGCCAGAAACCTCCCAACTCTGGTAGTCCCCCAAAGTGTGATCTGAACATGCCATGCATCCCAAACGGTGAGCAAGACGGGAGCTGGCAAAAACACGAAATGTTCGAAAGCCGATGTTCGAATGACATTGTACTGCTTGCAAGGAGTAGACAACTCAACCTCCGTCTAGCGGTGTAGCGCATTGACGGTACCCGGATCGAAAACCTCGCAAATCTGTCCTTAAGACCAAGGCCTCGCACCAGCCATCCACGAAGCAAGACCATCAAGACCCAGTCAAATGGAAGTGTGCAGAATGCTGCTGCGAGCCTCGGCACGCGGGACTGTTCGCAGGCTTAGTGAGGGACAAGTGGGACGATGGCTGCAGATGGTGCTGGTGACCTCACTGGTGGTGGCAGTGGTGACAGCTGGCAGTGGTGGTAGCAGCGGTGGCAGTGGTAGCAGGGGTAGCGGTGGCGGTGACACGCAATACCGGCACTGCAAGCACTAACATTTACACTTGCACTAGTAGTATTAGTAGCACTTGAAGTGCTACCAGTACTTACAGTGCTTACAGTACTTCTAGGTGTAGCAATCAGAAACAGGAGCAGGTCACACAAGACAAAGCTTCGGAAACTTTCCAACTTAGCTCTATCGAAGGATGCCGCGCTGCTTGGAGAGGCAATTCCAGCAGCGAAGTTCTTAGGGTACGAGCTTCAAGGTTGCCAGAAAATCCGAATGAAAGCTCCGTTCAAACCTTCTTGCGATGGGCCCAAAATCTATTGCACCTGTCTGTTCTTCTGAATCCCTGTGCCTCCAAGGAGGGGCTGGGAGCCAGGATTCGCGCTTCCGATGCTAACAGGAATACTGGGGCTGGGAGCCAGGATTAGCGCTTCCGATGCTAACATGAAATACTGGGACACTGACTACAAATAGACAGCAGTGCTGACAATCATGCGAGGAACCAATCCAAGCCGGCTGGCGACGAGGGCATCGTGAAAGTGGACAGTGGAAGAAGAACCTGATGTGAGGTCGCCGGCCGTTGAGTGGTCCAGTCTTTAAACGAAACGCTCCATGAGAAGCTGTGGAGGATCGAAGTAGGCTCGACATTGACTTGATCCATAACCAAGCCTTCGAACCAAGCATCTCAGCGTAAGCCTGACCACCTGAACCCATTGGGTCCGAGGAGGCCTCAGGACTATCAAGGTGGAGAGCATTCCTCAAATTCACATCTTGAAAATCCCTCACCTGGCATGCACCTGAAGTTCCTTCCGCTCAAGGTTCGCTGTCCCAGCTTCGAGCTTAGGCTCAGTTCTACCAAGCTGATTTAAACACTGAAGAAACAAAACCGTGCTTGAGGACCCTGTCGAAAATCGAAGAACACTCTTTCCACACAACTCAAGATGTGGCGTTGCAACAGCTTCATTGTCCGCCTTCTCGCCGTGCGGACAAGGGAGACCCTCCCGACTCCATGCCGGAACGCAGTGCTTCGACATGGCTCAACCGCGGCCCTCACCTTCCTCAACCGAACAAACGGTGCAAAGGAAACACCGGAGAGTGCCCAGAGCAACGGTAATAGCACTGAATGAGACATGCCCGCTTGACTGACAAGTTCAAAAATAAGCAACTAACAGGAACTCTGCAAACAATCACAAACTTGCTGTGACTGCCACTCACACTGCACGACATGTGGACACGACTTGGGCGATGATGATGCTGATACAGATCCCGGTATTTTTGACAGTTCGGAGCTGCGCTCATGAGAATGTAACATGCACGGAGAGCGATAAGAACAGGCTTCCAAGCGAAAGCCGCACCCGAACTAGCAACAAACAATACCGGCACATCCATGTCCATGGCTGCTGATACTCAAAACACTGCAGCATTTATCAAGCTATTGACACCGATTTCAACATTGGCAGGTCAAACCACCATGAACCTAAGCCTCCGAAGAGGATTTCACACCCCAGGCTCTGGATAGGTGGATGCACAAACGTCTTTGGGGCCAAACACGTTTAAATAGCGCTTGACGCTTCATGTTGGTAAAACTGCAGAAATTGAAAACGAAACCCATACCCAAACACCACCTTCATCTTGCAAGAGATCCTGTGAGGATTCAAGCTTGATTCGTGTGCCGTGGAATTCAGGCCACCTTTGAATGCAGAGGCTCCGCAAAGGCTGTTTTTTACAGCTCCAGCACCGCGACAACGACGTCGAAGCATCCCACAAGATGCACCTGTCCCACCTTGGGGGATGGCGTCACGTGAGGAGTAAAGCAGCTGGCTGTTAGTTTCCTTCTGCCAAAGCTATGAACATGCAGATGCTTCCTCGTAGTGTGCTGTGATCTGAAACTTGTATGTTGCGCTCCTGTTCAAAATCTGCTCCGGCAAAAGTACTCACACCCCAGGGGACGAGGACCCCGCCAGCACAAGAGATGCATGCTTAGTCTACAGATGCGCAAACCGGGCTATCCTGCACCTTTTCAATGTGTATGTGGGTGAGTCAGTATATCTAAAGGACCTGACACAGTGCTGCCTTCTTTATCCTTTCTTTTGCAACATAAACGTAACGGTTCATTCCAGCTCGACCAAGCGATTCGACTCTAATGACCAACATGCATCGTCTCTTCCTGGGGCAAAAACTTTTGGCACGGCGCCAGACAAGAGTCTGACCCCGAGTCGCACGCACGGATCTTTTAGCACCCGGCAGGACTCGGGGCGCTTAACGCCAGCCCTGACAAGTGGCTTTAGCAGGAGGCCAGCAAAGGACAGTCGCCGCCCTAAGAAAAACCCAATAAGTCTATGCTTCCTTGTGTCTGGGGCCGCGCGGAGACCCCCCTTTGCCGGCCACCTGGGCTCCAGGAAGCCACGGGAGACCTGGAGCCTAGGATGGCTTAGGGTTTAGGGTGAACGCGGGCCGCGCCCGGACGCAGCCGCAGCCACTTGGCTCGAGCCCGCGGCTGCAAAGATAATGCAAAGGTATCGCTGAAAGGCTGCTGATGAGGAGCATGACGAGAGGGATGGCCACGGACATGCTGCTTGCAAGGAATGTGACGATCAACACGGCGATGACGGTGCGGACGCCTACAGCGGTTCTGTTGCTGATGATGGCGATGACAATGATGATCCTGATGACCACGACGATCATGATGACGACAACGGTGATGATCGTACTCATGAAACCAAGCTGAAGATTCTGGAGATGCCCAGTATCATGATGTTGAAGATAATGTTGGTGGTAAGTGTAGCAAACATGATGAGTATAAACAAGGATGCTGGTGATGCTAAGCTGAGCATGGTGATGATGATGCTGCTGATGGTGATGATGGTGATGGTGAACGTTGCCACTTCTTCCCCTCGTCACACCACGGCACAAGCGCTTTCAGTGCACTTCATGCGTTTTCGATTGGTAAAAGACAATCATAGACAAACCATTGCATGGCACCTTCTCTTCAAAAGTCGGGCATTACAAATGCAGACAATTATTCGTGCTTGGTGACATGAAGGCAGAGTTCCGGAATAGCGCAGGCCCCCCATTTTTTTCTGCGCGGGGCCGGGCTGCTCAAGGCCGATCTCTGCCCTGGCAGACGAAAAACAAGTCCTTAGACTAGGGCCCAAGAAAGCACGTAAGCAAAAATTAGGAAACGGATATCCCATATGCACCCCCTTATAAAGAAGCTCACTACGGTAGGGATATCCCTCTAAAATGCTTATGCTTATGTCCTTCTTGGGTCCCTTATAGACTGCTGAGTCTGAACTTGAAAAGCCGCAGTTTGTTGTCGCTGCGAGTGAAAGTGTGACATTTTTTTGGTGGTGCTGTCGTCCAAGCGCCCGAGGCTTGCATGTGCGGCGCTGGTATCAGATCGACACGAAGTCTAGCAGAGACGTCACGCTTGCATGGCGATTGGCTTGGGCCAGTTCCTCCGGAAGGCTGCCCATGTCATTGGCCGCACTGCGTGCACCTAAGTCTAAAAACAAGCTGGTAAGCGTCTCATCACCGGCCAAGGCAGCTGCGCCCAAGGGCGTAATGCCAGGCAAGCTCGCCAGACAGCGAGTTTTCGATCCACAGGCCGAGAGGCCCCAAATGACGATTTGGGCTTTCATGCCCCGAGCGATCCAGGACAAAGGCCCGGACATCTGGGCCTTCGCGTTCAGGTCCCCTTGCGCTTTCACCAGCAGATGCACGATCTCCACAGCATCTGTGCGACCTCTGGAGAAGAGGGCCACTGCATGCAAGGGGCTCCAGCCAAGACCCTGCAGTGGAGGATTGGGATCACTTCTTGCCTCCAAGAGAGCTGAAACTACTTCAGCGGATGCGAACCCAGCCGCCGACGTCAGCGGGGTCATGCCGATAGGCATAGCAATTGAAAGGAAGTCAACGCCGGCATCTTTCAGAATTCGGAACTGTTCGGAGCTTCGGACAACATGTGCAGCACAGGCCCCGGACATCGGAACACGATAGTTGACATCCGCACGGAGCATCAGGAGAGTGGAGAGCATCTCAGGATCTTGATTCGATCGAGTTGCAACTGTGAGAGGAGACATGCCATCAAAGTAGCCCAGGTCAGAGAGCCCGTGGATGCTGCAGTTCACATCTGCCCGGGCTTCCACCAGCGCTGTCAAAACTTCAGAATCCCCTGCGAAGACCGCGCAAAGCACGCCCGTCATAACGCCTTCACCGGCTGCTGCCTCCAGGTCATCGAAATGAAACTGATCGAGGAAGTCCTGAGCCAGCTTGTCAGGGCTAATTGCGAGCGAATTGCAAGCCCTGTCCCCCACCCATTCCCAGAAGCAAGCTTTTTCTCCACTCCTGCAACTGCCAGCGGTGGCGCGCCCTTCCGAGAAGCCAGTGACGATGTGCCAAGAAGAAGCGGTAGACGTCCTGGGGCCCGGACTCCCGGAGCTGCCTGAGATGCAAAGCGCAGCAGGGCGCAGCTGTTTTATGGAGACTCAGTTATACTATAATGTAGTATACTATACTGCAATTATAATTACAGTAGAATATAATATAATTGGAGTATGAGATATCCCCAACATAGCTATGGGAGGAGGGCTTCCGACTGCTTGCCGGGCACCGCAGCTTTCCCTCTGCTGCCGCCTCGCCAAGCCTAGCGACTCGGGCACGGTCCGCCTCCACTGTGAAGACGCCGTCGGCGATGGTGTTGTGCTGCCAGTCCAGTTGGAACATGAACTCCAACTCCTCAACATGATCACTGCGCGCAAACGTGCACGCAGAATCCCTTCCCGTCCATCTGCCTCCGCAGAACGTACAACCACGATGCCTCAGCTGCGATCACTACAAAAGCGTGTCGACTCCATCCTCAAGCAAGCGGCAGACCCAGACAAGCACCCCTATGGGTACTACATGTGTTTTTCAATGCACTTAGGCCTTAGGCTTCCGGGTGAAGCTCACAAAGCCGGGTCAATACTATTTTGGCCAAACCCTATTCTAATTATGCAGGCCCCTACATTATAGAACCCTACTATAGATCCCCTATATATAGAACCCTTTAAAGGAACCCCAGGCCCCCATATTATAGTGCCCTTACGGCCCGGCTGCTTGTGTCGGCGGCTTTCGCCGAGAGTAGGCGGCACCAGAGCTCGGCCCGGCACCAACCCCTCGGAGACAGGGTTTTTTTTTATGGGCTCTTTTCGAACTGCAGATACAGCTAGAATTCCTTCGGAGACAGGGTTTAGGGTTTAGGGTTTCGGGCGTCTGTTTCGTCTGTTTCTGTTGGGATTCGTTTTATGGGTTTTTAGGCTTGAGGAAATGGGCTGTTTAGGGTTCAGGGTTTAGGGTTGCATGCTTCATGGGTTTCAGGCTTCAAGAAATGGTGCTTCTTCTCAATGAGAGTGGTGGTTGTTACTAGGCGCGGCAAAGCTTTATCCCTTTGTCGTTACACTGTTATGTGTCGAGCAGGAGAGGAACGGCCCTGACCGGAAGCCATGGCATTTACACCCAGCCCCGACAGCCTCACAGCGATGCTGGGTAGATGGATTGCCTTCCCAAAACTTTTGAGTACAGAAAACACAAACCCTCTTCATTGCAAGCCACATCAAATAAGCCGTGCACAAGAAGGCACGACGCTCTGAAACCCGAAAGCTGTGACAAGTGAAGCTTGAAGGAGAAGCACATCATGTTGAAGTTGAGATTGGATTTGTCTGTCCGAATGTCTACATAATCTACACAATATGTACCTGTACCTGCCTTCCTGTTCATCTGTTTCATTCTGCTTCTCTCTCCCTGCATCTCTACTGCTCTCTCTCTCGCTCTCTCGCCCCTTCGGAAGATTCGCAACGACAGAGATCCCCTGCTCCGCACACCACAGGGAAACCCCCCGAAAACATGAGGAGCGCGAACGGCGCAGAGGACTGCATATCGCCTGATTCGCCTTGGCCTTATTTCCACCGCAGCCTCTGCGGGAGCCAACGTCAGGCAGGCTGCCGTAGCACATACAAGCCACCCCTTGAAAGCCGTCTCTCTTCTTCCACACAGCCAAAGGAGAAGGCGGACCCCGTCCCCCGCGCGCGGGCGCGCCCTGGTCTCTCGTCTGTCTCTCTCTCTCTCTCTCTCTCACACGCCTGCGCACGCATGCACACACTTGTTCCTCCATGTATTACTTTACTGCTGTTGCAACCAGAACATCTACTGGTGCCACTACTGTCAACAATGTTCCCAATTCTGACTCGTGCTAGCGTCACTGTTGTTGCGATCGTTGTTTTATTGCTACTACTACCACTACTACCCCTTCTACCACTACCACCACCACCACCACCACAACTACTACGATTACCATGCCGCTATTACCAATACTGTCACTGCTATCACGACTCCAAAACGAAAAAACATGCAGCAGCTGCTGCTGCTGCTGCTGCTGCTGCTATTGCTGCTACGGTTACCAATCTTATGGGGGTCCAGGGCGGAAATGCTGCAAGCCGTAGAATTTCTACTGAAAAAGCTCCTCTGAAACTTCGTGGTCGTAGTCTTGAACCTTGGAGGAGCCTGAACTTCCTTGAACGCAAACCCCTAAACCCTAAACCCTCAGCCCTAAACTAAACCTGAACCCGGAACTCGAAACCCTCAGCCCTAAACCCTGAAAACTAAACCCTGAACCCTAAACCCTCAGCCCTGAACCCTGAACTCTAAACCCGGAACTGCCCTAAATCCTAAACCGTACCCTGCACCCTTTTCCGCCTCGAGAGCCAGGATGCATAGTTGCACAGCCTGCCTGGCAATTTTAGGGTTGAGGCCTTTGGAGCTTTAGGGGTTTAGGGTTTCGGGGTTCCTTTAAAGAGATCTATAAGGGGATCTAAAAGTGGGTTCAGGGTTTAGGGTTTCGGGGTTAAGGGTTTAGGTTTAGGAGTTTTGGAGTTTCGGGTTTTCGGGCTTTCGGGCTTTCGGGGGTTAGGGTTTAGGGCTTTAGGGCTGAGAGCTGGGGGTTGAGGTTTCATGCTCATCTACTTGCTTCCATGTGATATGACTCCACATAATCTACATGCAGCTGCGCCGAATCCTGACAAAGACCATACGTAGTTGCTGACCTAGCCTTTCGCCATTGCTTGGGAGTGCCACGCAGGAATACACAACTGATCCTGCAGCATCATCCGACTATGCACCAACATGACCAGAATGCTCAAACTTCACACATGTGACCTGAACTGGAAAATCCCAAAACGGAAACTTCATAATTTGGTTATTGGAAGGGCATGCTAGCTGAGCAGGATGAAGCTTCATGGCATCAGAGCTTTCGACTGGGAGATTGGCAGTTGAACCCGCCGACACGTCCCAGCGTTTCAAAACCAAACTGCTTGCAACTTCAAGATTTCGGGACCCTCTGAGCCAGGCCTGTGTCAGCATGCCTCAGTTCGGGGGCGAGGACGAAGAACAGGTCGCATGCCTTTCGGCGGCTCCGAGCGCTGGAGGCATGGAGGAGAGACGGAGCCGAAGAGCCGAAGCTCTCAGCTTCGAGTCGGTACGGTTCCAGGGAAAACTTGCGACGACTTAGGCCTAGGTGCACCTTCAGCTTCGCAGGGGTCCTTCAAGCCTCGAGCTGAAGACGCAAGCCTGAAAAGTGGCTCGTTGATCCACTCTCTAATGACCTGTGCTGACAGACCCTGAATCCAGCAGCAGCTGTAGTCACGGCAGCAAGTCGCAGTTTCCGCAACAGCAACTGTAGCAGTGCAGCAGTCAGCAGCAGAACTGGCAGTAGCATCAGCAGCGGTAGCAGTGGCAGTAGCAGCAGTGGCTAGTACTAGCAGTAGTGGTAGACCGCCGTCGCAGTCGCAGTCGCAGTCGCAGTCGCAGTCGCAGTCGCAGTCGCAGTCGCAGNGTGGTGGTGGCAGAAGTAATGGGAATGGTAGAGGTAGCAGAAGCAACTGTGGTCGTCGTCATCGTAGCGTAGCAACAGAAGCACCAGCAGCAGCAGCAGCGGCAGCAGTGGTCAACGTCGCATTTGTCGTTCCAGCTCTCATGCTTTCAGTCGCATTCTGAATATGACAACAATATTTCGAAATGCTTCAGAAGTCCCGATTGTTCACATTCCTGGCTAGGGATGCAGCTCTGAGCTTCATGCCTCCACGTAGCACGGAATGCTGCGAACCGCCATCGTCGTGCTGCAAGATTCGTCGTCATAGCTGTCCGACTGTCTTGCGACAATCTGCAGGCAGTCAGGCTTGTACAAGGGCTCGGGTCTGGACTCGGGAGAGTAGAACAGCTTCGTGTCACTGTGAAAAAATCAAAATCCGGAGCAGTTCTTGTTTGAGTGCAAAGCTATGTTCCTCCTCGTCTCGCTCGTGCGGTTGGCTAGTGCGAACTCATCTGAGACGTTTAATTCACGTTGCCTGTTCTGCACAACAAGTTTTCGTCGTGCCCGCGCCTCAGGGATGGAAAACCAGTCCAGAAAGATGAAACCATTTTCCAACCGTTTGCCCATGTCTGCAGACCAATCGGGTAGCTGGCCATGGATAATACTCACAAGGTTGCACTCCACTGACGCCGAACCGTTTGTCAGTTTCAACAACGACTCCCGGAGAATATTAAGCTGTGAACCATCCGGGTCAGGGTGAAATCGCCCCAACCATTGGTGAGACACGAATATTGAAAACATATCAGGGTGCCATAGATGCAAAAGACCTCTATTAAAAAGGTCTGTGTGTGACGGAGCTGGCATTTCCATAGTAAGCAGGTCCGTGATCTTGACCACGTAGAACGGGAAAAACTGCGGATGCACGAACTTTGTCGCATTGACACCGGATGGAACATTTCCGTCACCTCCCAGGAAGTTAGCGGATTTTGCGACATGCGATCTAGATTTGCAGCTCCAATCTGTTAAAGTGCCGAGCAACCTTGACCTTGACTTGCAGAGCAACGGTTTCCCATGGCCAACTTCACACTAAAGCCGCTGGAAAGGGATCAAAAACTGCAGGTGCTGTCTGATGAGTCTGATGTGTCCAGGATTCCATGTAGAATCAGCATTCGCAGCCAAGCATCCGCTTGAACAGAAGATGCAACGACGACGCGAAAATGCAACTATGGCCCAATCAGAGGCTGATAGTGAAGCAAAAAAGACACTGGAAGTATGCTGCAAAACGACCTGCCGCCAAGCACTCGCCCTCAGGCACTGTCTGCAACATGTGCTACTCCTGCGACTTCCAGACACAAACCATACCCACAGGATTTCATGGATTCTGAGGATCTGTTCACAAAAACGTATCGGAAGCAAACCGTCCGGCTTCAAACAGTTCTCAACTCTAATCCAGTCCAAGCTAATACAAAACGGTCTTCACATGTACACGACCGTGCTCATGTGAACCCTTCGTCTCTTGATCGCACACATTGGGTTTACAAGTAGAACGACAAACACGACAGTTCTTCCCTGCAAGATAAAACGAAAACCTGTCCAAAACGCAACAGCCTCGAATGCTGTGATTTGCTCAATCTTGCAAATATTTGCTCCCGCCGGACGCAAACCACCGCGAGAGGTGCTGCGATAGCGCCACCAATCCTCCTACGTCTAGGCCTTTAGTGTATGATCCAGGCTTAACGTTAAGTTTGTGAAGTTCCGAGGGGAGAGCACGAGTGTAGCTGCAGCCGCCTTCATTCTCAATTCCTTGCGACCCTCGTAGATACTTTGCAACTGCACTTGGTACGACTATATGCAGCAGGTTTCAACTTGACTGTTGAAAGCGAATGTGTGTTCAAGACAAGCAGTAACTGGGTGCTTCACTTATCCAGCTGCATCTAG